>PVLA01006285.1:86183-127234 GCA_004027455.1 Hydrochoerus hydrochaeris
TGTTATGATTGATAGTATCAAGTCTGAGAGTATAGGCAACTGCACTGAAGATGACAAGATTCACTAGAATATCCACTCTAGTTTGATTATTACCTGCCTTTGAAGTTTTATACTGTCTACAATGTTTTATTTTTACTAATATTGTTATGTACTGCTATATTCAATTATACTGCTATATTCAATTATGCCTGATGATATAAACAATTCTATTGAAGATAATAAGAAACAACACAGTAATCATTGTAGATCACCTTGTACTGTTTGGTTTCATGTTTTTATAGGGATTTGTTTTGTTTTGTCTTGCTAGGTTTTGTTTTTCCCTCTAATACAGAAAGGATAGAAGCACATGTAGAGATTCATGCATGTGTAGCTGTTTACAGTCTCACTGTTTGAATATATACTTTGTATGCTTTAATTTTGTAACTTGAACAACTATTTCTAAGAGGACAATATGTAATTTATCAACTAGTGATTTCTTACTTTTTATCTTTTTTTTTGAAATTCTGTATTATCTTTACCCTTTACATGTTTTTTTCTCTTTAAATAAAAAAAATTGCCCCCCCCAAAAAAGAGAATATGCCCTTTTAATCCTGATATAGTGGTTCCACAGTGTGGTGCCTGTAACTTTAACAGCAGTGGGGGGTGACAAGCATAGTAATATGAGGCCCAGTGCAGATGAACTGGAGGGGCTCCTTTTCCCGAGACCAAATCCCTGGCTGAAATGGGTGTGCTAGATCACCGGTGGAGATAGGTATCCTCTCTTCAGTTAATTTGAGAGAAGATCTTGCCTAGTACGTATAATTCCTGGGTAATATAGCTGTCTCTTAACTGTCTAATGTCTTCCCAAACTTAATCAATAATTGGAGGAGGTCTTCCAAGCATCTTATATGGTGAATACCTTGTGGGTTTAGGTGCACTTTTAATCCTGAGCATCTATATCCAAGTTACTCCTGTTTCTTGGAAGAAGTTAGGCAAGATGGATTTTAGGATCTGATTTATGCATTCTACTTTTTCTGAACTCCATGGCCAGTAGGTAGTGTAGGTTCCATTTAATCCTCCATTTGAAGGTCTGACAGTTTGGGTCATGAAGCCAGGCTCATTGTCACTCCTGATTTCCATATCATGGAATGATTTCCTTGAGGAAGAGCTGGATAACTTCTTTTTTTTCCCCAAAACATGTCAATCAGGGGGCAACAGTGATCCATACATTGTGCATTATCATGCCCAAATCATTCATCTGGACAGAGGCTGGATAACTTCTTGGGCCTTTTCTGTTTTGGTTGATTTAACCTCTATCCATCTTGAATAGGTACAGACATCACCAGCAGGTATTTGTATCTAAAACAGAATTTTATTTCAGTAAAGTATATTTGCAAGTTCTCAAACAGTAAGGTGCCCATAGTTGAATTCCTGGGAGTGGCTATGGTCTCTGTTGAGGATTCTTGCAGGCACAGGTTTGACATCTCTTACAGATAGTGGTGCAGAGTGAATGAAGTCTTGGGACATAGAAATATTTTTCTGAGAGGGTTTCTAGAGCAGTTTTTCCAAGGGTCTTTTGATGGCCCTCTGGTACAAATGAGTAAACAACCCATTGGGATATGAAAGTTCTGTATTCTTAAGAGTGTCTGTTGTCCTTCCTCATTCCTGGAAAGTCCTTCTTTTTGTGTCCAGAGATTTTCTTCAGGAGACTATACCCATGGATTTTCTTCTGGAGTGCCTGGAGGCTCTGTTTCCTTCATAGGACTTAGGCAGTTGCCAGTAATCTCCTGGGAAGGAATGGTTGAAAGCATTAGCCTCATGCTCAAAAATATTGGCTTCTTCAGGAGTCAGAGTGGGTAGAGCCTTGGAGACTATGAGTCTTGTTTGTTTAGTGTCCTCTTTGGCAGTTTGATGGCCAGTTGATTTTCCTTGGTAATGGGGTCTTACCCCTTTTGATGTCCCTGACAGTGCATGATAGTGACCTTCTTTGGTTCCTATACTGCTTGTAGGAGCTGAGGAATCTCTTTTTTATTTTAATCTCTTTTCCTCTTGTTATTAGGAGTCCTCTCTCTTTATGTAGTGCCCCATGAACATGGGCTGTAGCAAAGGCATACTTTGCATCAGTGTAAATCTTGACAGTCTTTCCTTGAGCCCACTGGAGGGCTCAGATGAGGACCCAAAGTTCTGCCTTTTGCGCTGACCAACTCTTAGGAAGGGACCTGTCTCCAGTAACTTGGTCTGTGGTTGTGACAGCATATCCTGCCAGGCACTCCCTATTCTGGATGAAACTGCTGCCATCTGTAAAGAAGGTGGCATTGGGTTTTGGTGTCAACTTTTTTTTTTTTTTAATAAAGTCAGGCTTGGAGAAGAGTTCATTAGTGACTTCTTCACATTCATGGTCTGGGGAGCCCTCTTTTGTAGGAAGTAAGGTGGCTGGGTTTAATATTTTGACACTCTAGGGTAACTCGGGTTTTCACAGAACAATCCGTGATATTGAGCTATTCTGGCATTTGAGAACCATTTGTGTCCCTGATCATTCATCAGAGTGGTGACTGAGTAGGAGACTTTAACTTGAAGGATTTGTGCCAAAATTAGTTTATCTGCCTCTTTTATGAAAGTGACAAACCCTGCCAGGATGCAGAGGCAGGGAGGGCATTCAGCTGCCACAGTGCCCAATTGTTTGGATAGGTAGGCGACTGTGTTTTCCAGGGCCCTACAGTCTGAGTTAGGACTCCCAAGAGCCATATGGTCCTTTTCATTAACAAAGAGATTTAATTATCAGTTTACACCGTAACCACAGTGCAGAAATTCTGGTGAGTAGTTGTTTAATCTCACTAAAGACTAACTCCTGTTGGGGTTCCACTTTAGGAGCTAATTTTCTGGTTCTTGAGGAAGGCATAGAGGGGCTTAGCTTTTCCTTCAAACCCCAAAATCTAGACCTTCCAGAACTTAGCTGCTCCCAGGAACTCACGGAGCTTTCTCTTATTATTTACCTCTAGAGAGAGCAGATGACCTGTTTTTCTCTGTCCTCAGGGACTAATGTTTCTTATAATGAAACTCAGGTAGCAAACTGAAGGTCAACATATCTGTGCCTTTTTCTAGGATACCTTGTAGCCTGTGTTCATGAGTAGTTGCAGAAGGGACTGTGTTTCCCTCCAACAGTGTTTTTTGGCCTTGCTTGCTAGCAAGAGGTCATACATATATTTGAACAGTTTAGTTTGTCCCCTGGGAAAGTAGTCAGGTCACTAGCCAAGGCCTCCTTGAATAAGGTGGGAGAGTTTCTGAAATCATGGAGAAGTCTGGTCTAAGTCAGCTGTATCATTTTTTCAGTATCTGAATCTTTCCACTTCAGGCAAAGCATGGTTGGCTCTGGGGAGCCAAAAGAAGGTGTCTTTGAGATGCTAGCAGGTGAGCCAGCTTGCTCTTGGGGGGAGCAGGCTCAGCAGGATTTGTGGGTTGGGTACAACTGTATGCAGAGTGGTAGCATTGTTGATGGCTCAGAGATCTTGAACTGGTCAGTATCTATTTCCTCCTGGTTTCTTGACAGGTAACAGGGGTGCATTCTGGGTCCTCAGGGAACTGATACACTCTGAGGATTCTTGTCTCCCACATCTGATTGATGTGTTCTTCATTCCAAATTTGTGTCACCCTATGGATGGCATACTGCTTTAATCTGACAGATGTTGTCCTTGGCTTGAGGACTACTATGATTGGGACCTGGTTTTTAGCCAGTCCTGTTGAGAAATTTTCAGCCCATACTTCTGGATATGCCTCAAGCATGTGTGGCTGGTTGACTTCTTGATTTGAGGTCTATAGCCTCCATTCTTCTTCTTGTGGAATGGTCACCAAAAAATCAGACACCCTTGGATGTTAGAGTCAGGCTGCCAGATCCCTCAGGGGTGAAAGTTATTTAAACTTCAAGTTTAGTCAGCATGTCTCTTCTCAGGAGGGGTATGGATCAGTTAGGCAAATAGAGGAATTCATGAGTTATCTCACTCATGAATTCTTCCTAGGTGGCAAGATTGAAGCTGGCAAAGGGCTGGGATGTTTGAGATCCAGTGGCCCACATGATGGTGATCTTCTTATCAGTGAAGGGTATACAGGGGTGGTCACAACTGAATGTGACCATTCAGTTCTGTGTTGACCATGAAAGTCATTGGTGGGCCTCCAGTTGTCATTTGGATCTTAGGTTCCTGGGGCCAAGACTGAGGGAGCCTGATCTGTCCTAGTCTGAGTCCAATTCTGAGTCTAATCAGGTAGGGAATTAGTAGCTCAGGCTGGTAAGGAAGATGGGACTGGTTGGAGACTCTCTAATTGAGTGTTTCTCCCCCTTCAAATGGAGTGCTCATTCTTGTAATGTCCAATTTTCTTGCAATAGGTACACTGGTTGGGAACCAAGGACAAGGGGTCTGGTGTGGTTTTATTCCCTTGTGTAGTGGTCCTGGTTCCTGAGTAGCATCTGGTGAGACTTTTTGTTTCATTTTTCTGGTCCTGGTTCCTGAGTAGCATTTGGTGAGACTTTTTGTTTCATTTTTCTGTTTGTCTCACACTGGGTTTCTCAGTCTTGGTTGGCAAAGAATTTTGTAGTGATTTCAAGTAGCTTGGTAGCATTCATACCAGCAAGACTTTTGAACTTCTGGGGTTTGTGCTGAATGTTAGAAGTGGACTGGGTCACAAAGGCAGTGTTGTTGACTGTTCATTATTTCTCAGGGTCAATAGAATGAAGATCTAGAATGTTTCACAGTCCTTTATAGAAATCTCCAGGTGAGTTATCTGGCTTTGGAACCACTGAGTCTAATTTGGATATTTTGATAGGTTTTCTAGCACTGGCACAGACCCCCATTAGGATGGCTTCCTGGTACCTCACAAGGGATGACTGTCCAGTGGTAGTATGAAAGACTCAGTCTGGTTTAATATTGGGGGCTGCCTCCTTGGCTCAGTCTACTGGATTGTGATCAGTAGGGGCTCAGCCCTGAGGATATTTTCTCATCTCTGTCAGGATCCTATGTCATTCCTTGGTATTGAAGATGGTGAGGAGCAACTGGAGATAGTCATGCCAGGTTGGCAGGTAAATCAGAAAGATGTACTCCATGATGCCAGTGAGGGCTTGAGGCTTTTATAGTTTGAAAGAGTATGTTGTTTCCAGTTGACAAAGTCTGTGGTGGCTATGTACTGGTCATACAGTTGATGGATCAATCTGTTTGGTGCTGCTCTCCAGGACCTGCAGTTGGAGGGTAGGCCTTATAGACAGGCAGCTGGACAGCAGGAGGCATAGCTGAGCATAGGTTCTTGACCAGAGGAGTAAGGGGGGAGCTATCAACGTCCTGACTAAGATCCCCAATTGCCTGTATGTGGTGTATGGCAAAAGGAGGAAATAAGAAACTTAGACAAATTTAGTAATGCGTGATGAGGGGCTGGGAGGTCAATGCCTCAGGATGTGCAGAGATACTCCAAACTAACCACTATTTACTGACTGTGTACAGTGTAGGAGGGCTAGCAGAAGATTCAAAGTCAGAGAAAAATTCAGAGGTCGATGACTCAACAACCAATGGATAGTCCTGGGATAACTCAAAATGGTGGAAATGATCTTATGCTAAGAAAGATCTTGTCCTGGAGTGTTCTTTTTAATATTAGTAGTTTTAGTATAGTCTTGGTGGGTGGTAGAGGATGGCCCATCCCAAAAGAGTTAATAGAAAGTCTCAAAAGGGTGATACCGTAAGCCCAAGCCTCCATTTACCCCTTAGGGAAGTAGGCAAATTTAGTCATTATCAATTTATAGTGTTCTTAACAAGGAACCTATTTCAGTGTCATGCAGAAAGGTGGTTGGACTAACAGTAGGGTAGTGATGGGTAGAGGAGTGGGTGAGTTGGTGATTGAGTTACCAGGGGAATGAAGGAGTGGGCTAGCAGCAGACGTGGATCACAGGGTGGTGGGCTGCCAGGCAATGTGAATGGAGGAGGTGCATAAGGAGGCATGAGGCATAAGGTAGGGGCTGGAGGTCTTATGAGTCATCCTGAGGAATGTCTTTTTCTTTGTGGAGCCTTCAGCCCAGTTCATGGGTCACAGAAATCTGATTCTTCCCTTCCTATTAACACAAAATCAGACCCATAATGGAAGAGTTTGATTAATTCCCAGACAAAAATCAATATAAGGAATCTGATCAGAGTAGCCTTGCTGAGCAGGCTTGGACAACTTTGGTATCTAGGGATCCCTCAGGGGACACTCTATATTGAATTGGGGCCAATATACCTCAAAGAGAGTTCATAGCTTTGAGGACTTTACTTTTACTCCATAATCTCCATCAAATCCTTCTTAAAATTTTCAATTGTACAGTCCAAGACAGTAGGCTTTCTGAAATCTTTGCCCATGGTGTATGTGGTGTCCCTTGAATGGAGGCCACAGAGACAAAAGATGGGAATCCTCAAGGGAGGTCACTCAGATGCCCACCTGGCACCCATAATCCTGGGCCTGTCTAACCTCCTATCATAAGAGGTCAGTCACTATTATGCTGTACAATATCACCATGGAAACATAGGTTAGGACTGACACAGACTCCATGGTTCAGGGTTTCCTAGACATGGAGCTGCACAGAGCAATCCTCACAAGCCATGAATTGATTACCCTCATTCACACATTCAGACAATCATTCAGAATTTAAACATATTTTCTACCCTCCCCCAAAAATCTCTGACTGGAGTCACTGATTTGTCACCCTGGGAAGTGATCAAGCTTCCCTTCTGTCCATTGAGACAGGCCTGACTGGGACTAGTCCCTGGGGCTTTACCTTGTCCTAAAGTATTGAGAGTGAACTGATCCACTTCTCTTCCTGAGTCTGTTCTGGATGAGACTCTGCAGCTGTCAGGCATTCTCACCCAATAAAGGAGGTCCTACCAAATCAGGGTGGGGTTGTGCTGCCTTGTTCCCTTGAGAGGGCTCCCAGTGGCTGCCCTCTGACTTGGAGTAGGTGGCTCAAGGGGTTAGCATGGTCAGTTTCTGGATCAGGGGACCAAAGGTTACAGCAATTTTATATTTACCAGTGGTGTGGGAAACATGAGCTGTACTCCAGAGAAGTGGAGGGAAACAAGGTTTTAGCCAGCTGACACAGAGGAGTTAGGTGCTCCAAGTTCTGAACCCTGAGCATGGGGTCTGTGGGCCTTATATATGACCTTTGGCAGGAAAGGGGAAGCAAACTAAGGTATAGAAGCAGAACAAAGGCAGCAGCTGAAATGTGACAGTTTATCATTTAAAACATCTGAGTGGCCATGGCCCTCCATGGAGAGAGAAAACAGGATGTGGTGAAGCTGTTTGCTTATCATCAGGAAGCAGTTGCAGCTGGTATGGGAAAGGGGAGATGGCAGTAAGGTGCAGCAGCTGTTGTGACCTTGTGGTGAATAAATAGAACAAAGTAGAAATGAAACATCATCTTATGGGTAGGGCTCAGGGCTGAGTCCTTGGAGTAAAGAGGGGGTCCTCATGGTAGTCTAGTGTTTGTTTTATTCTGGTCTGGTTTTTCTCCCTTTTCTTTTTATCCTAAAATGAAAACTACATTTCCTGGCATCCCTTGCAGCTATATGGGTTTTCCAGAAAATATTTTTTATAAAGAACAGACAAAACTACTTTATTCTTTTCTCATGCATGGTGCCTGGAATGTGTTATTTTGGAGCCTCTTTAGTCATCTTCAACTGTTCTTGTTGAGAATGGTACTGCAAAAAATATTTAAAAAGATAGGCCCCTGTCAATATGAAATAAATACCTGTGGGCTTCTATAAGATGAGATAAAAGAAGTAAACTATACTTTAAAAGCCAATATCATAGGCAGGTGTAGTAGCACATGCCCATAATCCTACCTCTCTGGAGGCTGAAGTAGGAGGATCATGAGTTTGAACTCAGTATGGGCAATTTAGCAACTAAGTGAGACATAGCTAACAGCAGATTCAGATAAGATAGCAAATTAGGGGATAGCATAGCTGGCTAGAGAAGTAGGCATGACTTATTAAGTATAAGATCCTGGAATACATGCCCAGAACATATCCTAATGCCCAGAAGATGGACTTCTCATAAAAACTCAAGCAGGCTTAGATTTGACATCTACATAGGATCCCAGCACTACCTCTCAAGACTCACATATAGAAGTTCTCATGGATTTCCTCAAGATTTAGAAGTACAAAGGATACACTAAAGCCATAAAAAGCTTGCTATTATGGCTTTTCCTCAGAATATCCCATGTTGCTTTCTCCAAGTTATTCTTTTATCTTGCTTTTTCCTTTTTGACTCCACCCCAGCTCACTCTGCAGAGCCAGTTTCTTCCTCAGTTTTACTTTCTCCAATAAACTTGGTCACTGCTTTTTGCTCATTTTATTCAATTCTTTGAGGGGAGAACCTGGAATCTAACTCCAGAAGGATAGGCAAGCAACCCAGAATCTGGTAACTAGCTGGCAAGCCAGTCTTAGAAGCAGGCTACCTGATAACACAGGCTCACTGCAAGATGCCAAACACAGAGGTGTCTCTAAGAAACACACCCCTTCCCTTAAACTGCTTGATGAGCCCTCTACTTGCAGTTCCACTTTGGGTGGGGGATGTCTTTTGCTTCTCAGACTTCTTTACAAGTTTTAATTTATCTAATTATCTCAGGGCTCAGAACTTCTTAGTGACTATTTGTCCAACTTCCTCTTCCTCCTTGAAATCTTCCTTAACTCCTCCCCTGGTTGTGTAAGCTCCAATTTCTATTGTTAGGGCTCAGAAAAATATAACCCAAAGCTTGTGATTTAACATGGTGAGTACTGACTTTTAAAAGAGCAGTGCCCCAAATAAGGTGTCTCTCTCCTCTCCATCCACCTCCTGTTTCTTACCCGTTTTTCTCCTGCAAAGCACAGGAGCAAGTGTCTCTGAGGTTCCCTTATCTAAATAAAGGAAGTCTAAAAATAAAGGAAATTCAAAAGGTGTTCCACTGTCTCAAACCCCCTTCCTATAATCTCATCTAACAAGGAAGATCAACTGTCAAGAAGACAAGAATTGACCCCATCCACAGCCCAGATAAATTTTGTCCCAGTCCCATAAATTCATTGAACCCATTCATCACTCTTGAAAATTATTTACTCTTCTTCTATAACATAGACTCTAAAAATGTCTACAAGCCTTTTTTTCTCCTATGTGATGAAGGATATACAGAGGTCTAAATTCCATTGGATTAAAGGTACTCAGTTTAGGCTGGCCTTGAACTCACAGCAATTCTCCTGCCTCAGCTTCCTGAATACTGAGATTATAGGCATGCACCATCATGCCCAGCCTATTTTTTTATTTTTGAGACAGATATTTTTGTTTTTTATTTTTGAAATGCGGTCTTGTTAAATTGCTAAATTACTCAGGTGAGGCTCTTGTGATCTTTCCGCTTTAGCATCCCAGAGTGCTTGGATCATGAATTTATGCCATCACACACTGCTCACCTTTTCTTTTCTTTTTCTTTCCTTTTGGTTATTTTGAGGCAAGATCTCATCATGCATTTCAGGCTGGCCTTCAACTCACTATGTAGCCCAGGCTGGCCCGAAACTTGCAGCAGTTCTCTTGCCTCAGCCTCCTGTGTACCATCACACCTGGCTCACTTTTCATTCTTGTGATACCTGTGTGTGTGTGATAAATTTATATGTCTTTTCTCCTATTAATCTGTTTACTGTCAGTTTATCTCAGCAGACTTAATTATTGAACTCTTAGAGTAGAAGCAAAGCTATTTGCACCTTTACACTATTAAAAATAAAAATCCCCACCTGATAACGCTTTTAATGTCTTTCCCTGACTGATACATCAAGTTCTATGATATATGTAGATCACTTTATGCTAATAGGATCACATGTATTATCCTGTTAAATTTTTCTAGAAACATGAAAAGTTAGCACTGTTATCATCTTTCTCACAAACCTGGAAAATTGTTTAGAGAAGTTAGGTAACATTCTCAATGTTGTGAAGCAAGTAAGTGGTTGTACGAGGTTTGGAGGTGCTAGGATCTCCTGGAGTTGGTTTCTAGGTTTTTTTTGTCCTGAGCAAAAAATTGTTTCAGATAAGTACAAATGAGAGCAAAGTTTTATGAAACATAGGAAAAGAAACAGGTTCTGCAGAGCAAGTTCGGGCCAAGTAAAACAGGAAAAGAAGCACACCCTATAATGTGGAGGTGGACTGCCATGCAAGAGTGAAGAGAGTAGCAAAAATTCAGTGTGGACTGTGCTTTATGTATCACCCATTCCATAGGCTGATGTCAGGTCTAGGCCATCCTATCGAAAACCTGCTGAAGTTCTTGTGAGAAGCCCACATGCCAGGCTCTGGGAACTCCTCCACACATGCATCCTGGGATCTTGTCCTGACTCCTTTCCCAGTCAGTTTTATCTATGCCCCCCTTGCTGTCTTCCTGTGTAGCCAAATTTATAACCCTATGTGCCTCCTGCTAAAACCTCAAAGCTAAATCATTACACCATAATATACCTCTACTCCCCAGGATATCTAGTCTGATTCAGTTCTCTTATTGCTTTGGGTTTTTTGTGTTTAAAGTCAATCATGCTATCTGAAAGACAACCTTAATGTAAGGGTAAGAAGCAATAAAAGTTGTTAATGCAGCACCAGAGTTTATTTAATAGCTTTGGAAAGAATCAGTTTTACCAATGGTGTATTCATCTTTTTCCACATAAGGTCCCTTAAAAGTTAAATCCCTGAAAAAAAAAATGTTAAATCCCTGGGCAGCTTCACTCCAGGCAAGGATTAAGGTCCATTGTTGTTGTCGTTGTTGTTGTTGTTGATGATGATGATGATGTTGGTAGTACTATCTTAAAGCTAAGAAAAGATAATTGCCACAACCTCAGCATATTGGCTACTGAAGTAGAGACTTTTGAGCATGTTGCCAACAATCAATTCTGAAAGAACCAATGGAGAGATTTCAAAGCCTGATCTTGGAGCATAAATGAAAATGAAATCAGACCTGTAAAACATGTTTGGGATTTACTAAACACACACTCACAGTGAATAGAGAAAGGTAGGCAGTACCACAATTCTGTGATGTCCTTTTGGATTCTTTTAGATCAAAGTCCTTTATAGGGATTCTCAGTATTGAAGATACCATCAGTGTGAGGCTCATGTGCCCACAACACTGACCATTTCCATACATGAGACAGTGTCCTTACTGCCAGCACATGACTTTTCTTGAGGGCTTTCTCTTAGCCCAGGGACAGAGCAAGTCCAGAGTAACGAAGAGGTAACACTCCTGGGAGTAATGATAAACTAATGCTAGGTAGCAGTTAGTGGGGGGGAACTACCCCAGCTTCCTCTCCCGCTCAGGTGTGATAACTCTCAGAGGTTTTCAGCATGACTGAGCCTCAGTTGCACTTAATGGTAGCTCGCTAATTAATGTAACTAATCCAGGATTCTTTTATTTTCCTGATTTACTTTCCTTCTCCTTATCAATGAATGTTTCTTAGGATTGCCTCCCAAACTACTTGCATTCATAATTTTTGAGGGGAGTTCTGGGGCTTGAACTAATGACCTTGCATTTGCCAGGCAAATGCTTATACCGCTGAGCTATGCAGTCACATATTTTGTTTAAAATCTGCTTCTGAAAGTATCTAGCCTAAGACAGACCAGTTATGGGGAAAGTACTCCTTTCCCGAGTAATTGGATAAATTCCATTTTATTGTTTAAAATTCTGCCTTGCCAGGCATGATGGTGCATTCTATACTTCTAGTACTTGGGAGGCTGAAGCAGGAGAATCGCTGCAGGTTTGAGGCCAGCCTGGGTTACATAGTGAGTACAAAGTCAGTCTGGAATGCATAGTCAGACTCCATCTCAAAAGAAGAGAGAGAAAGAGAGAGAGAAAGAAAAAGAAATAAGAAAGAAATTCTGCCTATTAGAGACACATATATGAAATATAAGGTATTAACTCAGGGAAGTTGAAATACTCCTTGCAGGATTATAAAGTGGCCATTTTTTTCTTTTTTCATATCTTAGGGGAAATTAGTTTCATTATATTGCTTTACTCGTTTTATTATTTAACTTAGCCTTAGTATTTTTCAAAAGAATCATTAATCACCGTAAAGCATGTAAATTACCACTGCCTCATTCTGAAGTAGGCCTACTAGAGTTACCTGTGTCAGGAGTGTGCTCTCAAGTCTACATCAAATGAACAATGACCGATCATACATAAAAGTAAAACCCATGAAAGAGATCACACATGCTACCATAAAATGCAGTGCTTTACTATACTGATTGTTTTGAAGTGAAGGCGACTGAGAAAGAGCAAATTCTCTCTCTGCCTAAAAGCAAAACACACATTTTCCATGAGAAAGGTGCTCTTCTAGTACCAGGAAAGGGAACTCTCTTGACACTGGAATTGGGAAGTTGGTGTGAGATACCTCCGCACAAATAAACATTAATAATACAAATCCAATATTCCATTATTTCTCCTATATATTTCTTACTCACTTTTCCACAATTTTTTTTTCTTTTGTCTTTTTGAGACAGAGTTTCACCATGTAGTTCAGGCTGGCCTTGAACTCACTTTGTAGCCCAGGCTAGTCTCGAACTCTCAGCAATCCTCCTGTCGCAGCCTGGGATTGCTGGGATTACAGGCATGTGCTGCTATGCTTGGCCTACTTTTCCATAATTAATCACCCCTAGAAGCCAAAAATCCTTTTCTTTTGTCTAGTCACATGTCCATCATTTATCAGACTTTTTAAAAACAGAATGTAAGCCCTGAGACTAATGGCACTTTCGAGGTTTCTGCTTTCTATGAAGCCCTCTCATCTCATAAAAGTGTTAATATCAAATAATTGTACACTTGTCTCTTGCTTATCTCTCATTTGCCAGTTTAATTTGCAGGCCCCAGGTACTGAATGTAAGAGTAAAGAAAAGTTATTCTGTCCTAACACTGATAACAAGCAACAACTCGACCAGGAAACTAGTAATTTATTTACAATAACTATCCCAAGAAGGCAGCCTGATATAAAACTTTTAGGAAGTTAAACTATTATCTCTACAAATACTCTAGGAAGCCAAACAATAATATTTGCTCACTGTGACAAAGTCCAACATAATCAGGAGTTGATTAGTAACTGACAGCTTACCTAATTTTTTGTTTTCATTTCCAATTTAGGACTTAACAGAGAAAGCTAAATATATATCCTTAACCAGTAACATTTTAAAACTTATTTTAAATTTTCAGACAGTGTGTCACTAAGTCGCTAAGTTGCCCAGGCTCAGGTGAAGCTTGCGATCCTCCTGTCTCAGTCCTCAGCGTTCTGGGTTTATAGGCGTCTATCACCACGCCAGGCTCACACTGCTTCTTGTACATGTTCTTAACTTTTATTCTCAAACCGCTATGCTCTGCTGTGTGTGGTAAGGTGATTGAGTTATGTAAACTACATTTAACAGCTGATTTTGGTCAGAATCTTCCAGAAGAAGGTGATTAAAGGGAAAGAGGAGGGGTAATGTGACTTTCTTCTTACAGTTTTGGGCAGTTGAAGCAGCAGTTGTTTCCAGCAGTTTAGGCAGCAAAGACTGTGCACCAGTGATAAAAGTGGAGATGGCAATAGTACTGGTAGAATAGGAAACAGTAGCAGAGACAAGTCTGGGGCCCTGTGACTCTGATGGCAGCCAGCCCTTGCAGGCTTCTGACTGCCAACAACAGAAGCCTCTGTTGTGCAATCCTTGATCTCTGCTTCGTGAGTTTGCATCCTCAACCTAGGCAGAGTAGTACATGGTGCTCACTGAGTAACATACCCTTCTTCATACTTCCGGATTACTAATTCCTTTATTTAAAACTCTTCTGGTTGAAATACCTAGAGTAGTTTTTGGCTTCCTACCTGGATATTGTGATAGAGAAATCTATATAACAATCTACCCATAGTGAAATCTGAGGGCACAATTCTTTTATTCTGTTTGGAACACAAATGGACAAATTCCTGTCTTATTCCAGAAGATATATGTCTGAAGGAACTTCTGGCATGAATTTACATAGATTATGCCTTCCTCCTAGTGCTATGCAAATATATTCCAAGAAAGGGCTCTGTGTCCTTGAGCTACTGAAAACTAAATCTTGATATTTTAGTACTCCTTATTCATAAATTTTAAAAATGTAAATAAATAACAAAATAAAAAATCTCATGGCTAGAATCCCCTTTGGAGATCATCCAGAATATCTTAACTAATACAAGATTTTCTCAAGCAAAGGTTTTGTGAAAGTAAATTAATATGTATTACGTTCAAACATAAATTTACCTCTGTATCAAGCACCGTTATGCACTGATGTGAAGCAGTGGTTATTTCTGTTTTTAAAATAATACTTTGGCAATAAGATTGACTGCTCTAAACCTATGAGTCTCTCTCCTGTCCTCATCCTTGCTGCCCTGACTGTCTAGCTCCCTACCCACTACCTCCCAGACCTTCTAAAAGCCCAGGAACTAAAGAGTTAATGACCCTCCTCTAGGACTGGAAACGCCGTCCTTTCGGATTCATTGATGTCCATGCCAATCACTACAACTAGTATCCCATCTCTGCCTTGCTGACAGTAGACCTGCCTGATCCCCAGTGCAGAAGAGGGGACCTATGAGGCCAATTCCATCATCATCAAAGGGTTCACCTGGCCTTCTGGGGCTGGAGTTACCACCTTTCTGCTTATGGCCCTACTGACTGATACCCACGCAACTGCTTGTGGGAACTGCAATCTCTATATAAGATTATGGCTCTGAGCCAAAACAAGGAGGAAAACTAGAATCAACTAGGTAATATTGGGGATAAATGCGGACATGGATAGAATTCTGCATTCTCTACCAGCACGGTAGACAATCCTCTAATGGAGGGAGGATGCAGGGAACAAATAGTTTGTGGGGGCAACACAAAGTTGAAGGGTTAGAGGCCTCACTTAATGTGATGAATTCATTAAAACTCACTGAATGCCCCTTGATCCATCTATCTATCTATCTATCTATCTATCTATCTAATTTTCTGTCTTTTTTGAGACAGGCTGTCACTATGTGGTTCTGGCTGGCCTTAAACTCACTTTGTGGCCTAAGCTGGCCTCAAAGTTGCAATGATCTTCAGCCTCCTGAATGCTTGATTTCAGGCATGTGCCACCATGCCTGGCTGATCCCTTAATATTAAGATTGACTTTATTAGTGAAAATGACAACACATACATACTATATTGTCTGTCTTTCTCTCCTTTGTTTTTTTGAGACAGTCTTGCTATATAGTTTGGGTAGTCTTAAACTTATCATGTAGCCCAGGCTGGCTTCAAATCTGAGGCAATGCTCCAGTTTTTTAGGTTTTTAGCTTTTTTTTTTTTTTTTTGTACTAAGAATTGAGCATACCTTTAGCTGGGCTGAACTTCCAGCCTTTTAAAAATTTTTGTTTTGATATAAAATCTCACTAAATTGCCCAGGCTGAGCTCTAAATTTCAACCTTCCTGCTTCAGCTTTCTGAATAGCTAGGATTACAGGTATGAACCACCATGTATAGCTAAAATCCAATTATTCTAAGAGTTAGTCAGAGTGTTAGTTAGAATTGCTTTTAGTTCAGTGAGAACTGAGAAATCAGCCTCATGAATAACAATGGTGTTATTAAGACAAATTGAAAACAGTATAAATCATGTAATGACTATCAATTTAATTGAAATGTCAGAAGAGTTTTCTGCAATTCTTTCTGTGAGATCATAGCTCAAATTAGCCAGTGAGAGTGGCATTAAATAGTGACCTTACCAAAGAAAGGAGAAAGGAGGAGGACGAGGAGGAGGAGGAGGAGGGGAACAAAGGAAAGAGAAGGAAGAGGAAGGAAAAGAAAAAAGAGAAGAAGAAGAAGAAGAAGAAGAAGAAGAAGAAGAAGAAGAAGAAGAAGAAGAAGAAGAAGAAGAAAGAAGAGGAGGAGGAGGCGGAAGAAGTGGAGGAGGATGAGGAGGAAGAAGAAGAGGAAGAATTAACAAAAGAAAACAAAAAACAGCCGGGTTAGGTGGTGCAACTTGAGAGGCTGAGGTGAAAGGGTCCTTGAGAGTTCAAGGCCAGAGTGCACTTGAGTTGAGTTCAAGGCCAGACTAGACCACACAGCAAGGTCTTGTCTCAAAAAAAAAAAAAAGAAAAATTAAATGCCTATGTCTTCTACTCTGAGTAACTAATTTAAAGATAACTATACACAATGTATTAACCATTATTACTCCTCTATTATCTAGTTTTGAAATTTTGTTTTTCTTTAAAATAAAACAAAAATAACCCAAGAGACTTCTAAAAATTATCAAATTATTACATAATTTGAAGAAAAACTTGCAACAACTTTTATCATATAAGAAGCAGTTTTATATACATACATGTATATATGCACATGTAATTGAAGTTTTATACATACATAATTTTATAATTTTGACGTGAACAAATTATAATTTATATTTACTTATTGACTTACAGGTTAATTTGCAATATACAGTGATAATTAGATATGTGGACGATCACCATTGTCTACAAATATCAGCAAATTTTATCTCAAACAGGCTGAAATGGTAGGGAAAGAAATGTACTTTTCCCCAAATAGCTAGTATTGGAGGATATGTTATATTCATGGTAAGGTCAGTGACTCAATCATGTCATACATGCTTTTTCTGTATCTGTGCTGCTTTCCTCAGTGTCAGGATTTACCTGTAGGCTGGATCCTCTTCATACAGCCACAGCACTTCCTCCTGTCACATTTGTGGTGCTTTGAAATATGTCCAAAATTCTTTAATAGTCTCCCTTCCCTGCAAAAGTGAAGCCTAATTCCTCTCCTCTGAAATGGGGGCTGTTCTTAGTGATTCACTGTTAGTGAATAGGATGTGGAAGAAAGCCTAGTCTCTTGCTCCTAAAATTAGACATAAAGGCATTGTGGTTTCCTGCTTGCTTTTTCTCTCTCTAGCAAAAGCCACCTACAGTGTCATGAGGGCACACAAGTACTCCTACAGAGAGACCTATACAGCAAGTGACTGAGGTCTTCTGCCAATAGCCAGCAATGAACTGAGAACCTATGTTAACAGCCATGTGTATAAGCTGCCTTGGAGGCAGATCCTTCAGTCTGGACATAGTGGTTCATGCCTGTAATCCTAGCACTCTGGGAGGCTGAGGCGGGAAGATCTCAAGTTTGATCCCAATCTGGGCAATTTAGCAAGACCTCATCTCAAAATAAAAAATAAAAAAGGGCTGACAATGTATTTCAGTAGTAGAGTTCTTGCCTAGCATGTGTGAGACTCTGGGTTCTATTCCTGGTACAGAAAAAAACAAATCCTGACTTACAAAAAGTGTGAGATATTAAAGATATATAAGTTACTTGTTGCAAATTATTGCGTAGCAATAGATAATTAATGCAACAACTATATGTAACAACATTCAGAGGAGAAAAGGCATGGCCTACTTTCCATTATGAAATTGAGTGATTCTTTGATCCACAAAATAGGGTAAGTGTTCCAGTCTCTGTCTTTATCTCTCATCGTCTAAGACTTCCTGACAAACTCCACCCCTCCCCCATTTCATCAGGCAGACTTGGTCATATTCCAATTGCGAAGCCAATTACAGTAAGAGAAAAGTATTACCACATTTGATTTGTGCTGAAAAAGATCCACCCCTGGGGCTGGAGATGGAATCTGCTTTCTCTGAAGCAGAGGACTGTGCCAGGAATATGGACTCTGTTAAGAGTTAGGATAGGGAGCTGGGCATGGTGGCACATGCAGATATCCTAGCACTCTGAGAGGCTGAGGCAAGGAGCTCAAAGGCTCGAGCCTGGCAAGGGCAGTTACTAAAGTAACTTAGGGAGAACCTGTTGTAAAATAAAAAACAAAACAGGGCTGGGAATGCAGCTCAATGTGAAGGTCCTGGATTCCATCCCTACCACCCAAAACAAAACACACACACACACACACACACACACACACACACAAGAATTAGGATAGGGGATAAATATTAAAAGGTGACTTAATCAAGATAGTGTTATGCTGTGTAGCAAAAATTAAATTCTCAGTGACTTAGCTCATAAAAAGTTTGTTTCTCTCATACTAATACCCAATTTGCCTTGGCATGGAGACCCTGGCTGAAAGCAGTATCAACTGAACATTTGCTCCTTTGATCTCTACAATGGTGGAGTAGGAAAGCAGCCAACTGTTTATTGAAATCTAAGTCCTTGTCCTGGAAGTGACACGTATTTCTATCTGTTTATTCATTCTTCCGTATTGACAATTGAACCCAGGGCCTTTACACGGAGCTATATTTTGAGGTGGTGTTTCAGTCACTAAATTTTCCAGAGTAGGTTCAATCTTGCAGTTATACACAATGTCTCAGCCATCTAGAGTGCTAAGATTACAGGCACATGTCACTACACCCAGCTACCTCTCTTATTTTATTGACCAAAGGAAATGCCTAACTTTGAAGAGATAAGGTACTACAAAATTATGATGACCAAAAATCAGAGACCTAGCAACATTTGGTGAGCAACACTGATGATGACCTAGTCAACGGGGCAGAAGCTTGGTCTACAATGTGGTTGTGTAGTGGCACTAATACCTTTAAGACGTGGGTGTGTCAGCTTTCCAGCACTGTGCTGGAATGTTTCAGACAAATCATCTTAAAGCAGGAAATACTATTTTTGGCTCATAGTTTCAGTGTTCAGTCCATGGACAGTTGGTTCCATTGCTTTGAGATCTGAAACAAGGCATGCCCTGGTAGAAGGCTGCCTTAAATCATGCCAGCTAGGGAGACAGAAAGAAAGGGAAGAGGAGAAAGGAATGAGTGAAGGAGGTGGAGAGGGAGAGGGGAGGAGGGAAAGAGAGAGAATAGCATGTTCTGTCCCGGCCTATTGGATGGTGCCACCTATATTTAGGGCAGGTCTTCCTGAAAGGTTTGCTGTTTCACAAGCTTGTTTCTGGAAACAGCTGCAAAGACACACCCAGAATTGTGCTTTACTAACTGCCTAGGCTTTGTCAATTCAATCAAGTTGACACTCAAGATTAACCACTGCAACTGGGTCTGACAAGCTCCACCCTCATAAGTGGAACGCTGGTTTTGCTTGAGTGAATTCATTCTCGAGTGGGTGGTTATAAAGGGTGTCTGTCCTACATGCTTGCTTCCTCCTGCATGTGCTGATTCCCTTCCTGATTTTGCACTATGTCATGATGTATCTGAGTTACCTACCAGGTCATTAGATTTATGCTATTTGGACCCTAAAGCCACCAGAATCACGAGTCAAATAAACTTCTCTACTTTATAAGTTTACCTGGCATCCCTTCTTTTTCATAACAACATAAAACAGAGTAATGCAAGGAGAAAAACCAAAAGTTGCTTGCAAAGAGAACCCTAACTTAGTAACAGTGTCTTTCCACATTCCATTTCCTACATTTCTCCAGATCTCTTAAGGGATATCTTTTCTTCTAGTCTTTGTCCTTAAAGCCCAGAAAGAGTTAAGTAGATTGAATTTACGGTGTATGGTACAAGGACAGGCCCCAGCTTAATTGCTGGTACAAGATCTTAGCATGTGTGGACAGGTCTGAACCAACTTGGATACTTCAGTGAGAACATTAATACTGACTCAGCACCATGTATCTAACTGCAGCTGTCATGTGGGCCTTAATGTGATTTTGCTAACAATACTAAACTTGCACTGAAATTTTACAGTGCTTTGGATGTTGAAATCCGCCAGTTAAGAGCTCACTTTTTCTCAGTATTCTTCATGTTGTGGAGTGGTTATTATTGTAACACAACATGTGACAGCTCCCCTGATAAAGAAACACATCAGTTCTAAAGGATGTTTAGTCTGTTTCAGATCTTGAAAGACTCCTTAAAAAGTTGAGAACTATAGGACTCGAGGTTACCTACTTTGTATTATCATTTGCAGTCTTACTTTTGTTTGATGACTGACCTCTAGATAAATCTGGAGTGAAAACATACTTTCTGATTCTAGCTGTTATATAATTCTGGCTAGCTAATCTCATTTTCCACCTCTTTCTGAGCAGCCCTCTGGTTGCCTCTGGTTTACATGCACTCACTTTGCTTTTCTTGTCCCTCTGCTGTTCTCCGATAGCACATTCTCTTGCTCCTATCTTTATAATGCATGCCATCTTACTCCGTAATAGCTGATTTCCTGTGTATCTTCTTTCTGAGCTGTAAATGCTTTAAGAGTAGTTTCCACGCTGTTTGCATTTTTTTTTTTAATTCAAAGTCTAGCATAGTAAATCGTACCATGGTGCCTGGTTGTTAGAAGTATTCATAACTGTAGAATGAATATTAGATATTACAAGGATTAAACTCTGGGAAGGAGGAATTTATGTCACTGTATTTTAGGAATTTCCAAGAATACAAGAGTCTTTTAAAATGCACTACAAAGATCTTCTGGGGTGGAAATTTGGCCAATGGTAAACACTTACCATGTGCAAAACCCTGGGTTCAAACTCCAGCACAGAAAAAAAAAAAAAAAAACCACCACCAACAAAAAAACCATAAACCTATGTGATTTTTTTTTTTTTTTTTGAGCAAGGTCTAGCTATGCTGTGCACCCTGGCCTTTAACTCACTTAGCCCAGGTTAACTCATGGCAATCCTTTTGTCTCAGCTTTTTGAGTGCTTGGCTATAGGCATTTGCCACCACATGCCTGGGCTGCTTTGACTTTTTCCTTTTGTTTTCTTTTTTCTTTTCTTTTTTTTTTTTTTTGACTTCTTAATGCAGGATAAGCTAGCGGTATCTTTTGAACTATAACCTGTTGAAAAGGAAATTCAGACCTTCATTTAAACAGAAACAGTTGATCTAATTAACTCCTTATAAGGTCTTTCTGGGAGTGGTTTTCAATTTGTCCTTTGAGGTTGGGTGGGTGACACTTGCTATCACTGAATGACTGTAGGGGAGAAAAATCTCTAGGGATGGGGGTGAAAGTGTTATTTGAAGCTCCTCTGGCACTCCTATATAGTTACCTCTGGTAACCCCATTTTCCTCCCTTCCCCACGGCACAAAAGTGCTATTGTTATGGTGCAGGTCAATTTTGTTTTGATTTTTGTGGCCTTTATGATGAATGTGGCTCCTCTACCAGGACTTCCATTATCAAGAAGTGGTTCAACTATTACCTTTTCCAGTCATAAACCTGCTAAAAAATTGCATTGCGTGTAAATGTAGACACGAAGGGAAAATCATCTGTTACTGAGTTTATAGAAACTGGTCGGTTCTGGTCTTGCGGGTGGCGGCTGGCCATCGCTGGCTCATCTGAGCTAGGGAGAAGGGTCCATGCGTAGGGTGTCGTCTGGCTGTAGAGCAGATCAGCTGGAGGCCTGGAGGGTTGGTTAGCTCCAGTCTGCCCACTTTGCAGGAGTTTTTAAACTCGCTGGAGTGGAGGTTGCTGGAATGCCTTCCGCATTCCTCTTCCTCCTTCTCTGGAGGCCGCAGTCCCCGCGCGGGGGAGGGGCAAGTGGCAGCCAGCAGAGCTGAGAGGACAAGAGCTCAGCACATCCTGGTGGTGCCCAGGGCCCGGGGCGCGTGGACACGGAGTCTCTTCAAGAATGTAGTAGAAGTCTCATAAAACAGGCAAACACGGGATCACCTTCACAAAGCTCAGAGGGACACACTCATTTTCAACTACAGTTTTACAGGTCCATTCAGGCTTACTAATGTCTCATCTGTAAAGTGGGGATATAAAAGAAAAATTACAACAAATATTTAAAAAAAAAAAAAAGGAAGCCTGCAGAACAAAGCAGGTTCTTTTCCTGTGCATAATGGAAAAAACTAAGTAACCTTGCTTTTGTTGATTTTGTTCCAGCCTAATACAAAGGCAGATCCTACCCAACAAATGTTTCCCTTTGTTCAGGGCGTTGTAAAGAACCATTTCTCTACAGAGAAAGAATCCCCTTTGTACCTTCCCCCGCCCGACAGGCCCCGGGGATTATCAAGGGAAAGCTCCCTCGAGCTGTTTTCCGGGTTGGAGTCTTCGTTCCGGAGAGAGGGCTGGTTGCCATGGCGACGCTCCCCAGAGGCCCCGCCCTACCCCTTCCAGTGCAGCCCGCGCAGCCCGCAGTTACTAGGTCAGCCCGACCTCACGTGCTCCTCTCGCACAGCTCCGGGACGCCAGGGAAATTCCAAACTGCGTGCACTGTCTCGTGGCCTCTGAGGCCCAGAGGAGGGCGGGGAGGGGGAAGCAGCTCTTTGCCAGACATTGCTGAATTATCCTCGGAGAGAAAAAAGAAAAAAAGCCATTAGATCGAAAGCTTGTTGAAGGCAGGAACCACCTTCTCATCACTGAACCAGTTCTTTCCCTGATGCTGTGACACCTGCCAGCTCGAAGTAGGCTGACGCACAGTAGGATCTGAAAAAAGAGTTTAAAACTATTTGTCAGGGAGGTGACCATAAGGTACCAGTTTGAAAAGCAAGGACTCTGGAGTCACAATATTTGCCGGCTGTACTGTAGACGTATAATGTTAGAAAAATCTTTCCAAATGTCATTCTCATCTCTAAAATGGGGGCGATAGTAACCTAACTCAGATTGGCGGAGTTCTGGAGCCTGAGAGATACAAAACATGTGGTACTGCATCTGGCTCATAACGAGCTCGGTATTACGATTATTGTTGTTATTATCTCCTGTAGCTTACTACATTTTCAAGTGGGAAGAAGCATTGCCCTTTACTTAAAACAAACCCCAAATAACAAAAAACCTAGCGTTGTTCATAGCAGGTCTAATCGTTAATAAGATTAATATATACTTAAGTGCTTAATGAATTATTTGTATAATAAGCCTCGAATAGAACATGCCAGTGATGTTTCCTGTACGATAGAATGTCGCACATAAATAATGCAAAGTGGACTATGTTCCGATCGTGCATCCCTATTATGGTAAACCAAATGAAATAGCATTTTGCCACCTTTCAGCTTGACCGGCTCCTCTCTCCTTCACCAGGCTCTCTGAAACCCACACCCAGCAGTCATGGAGCAAGTGTTTGTGAGCTCTGTAAACACGGCGCCCTCCACGCCCTTCCCACACCAGGGCTGCTTCCAAGTCCCAGAAATCTGGAATTTGGAGGTACTCACCTGGTGACTCTAGAAGCTTCTGGACATTTTGGATACTCAGGAAATTCCTTCTTTTCCGTGCCTCTATCCCCACCCCCACAACTCTCAGGCGGACTGTGTCCAGAACTCCTAGGATGCTTTGGAGGTTTTTTTTTTTTTTTTTTTTTTTTAAAGGGGTTAAAGATGTAACTGGCCCAGGAAGACTGAGCCGAACTTGGCCGCAGGATGTGCACACCCTAGGCAGCCTCGGACCACAGCTCAGATTAGGAGAAAAGTCCTCCAGGGTGGGAATGATCAGTTGTCAGGAGATTCTGGCCTCTGGGGGAGGGGAGGTCAAGATAGACTTGTTTTCCCAGTGTTACCTAATACTGCTGCGTCGCTTTGTTGCGAATGCGTGTTTTTTGGACACAGATGTTAACATGTGGACAGCACCGAGCACATGTATTGTCAGTTAATGTACAGGGCCCAGGGAGGTCTGGTCAAAGGTTGCACCAGGGCCACTGTATGTAAAGCGCTCCCACGACACCTCTGTGCAGGGTTCTGAGGTTGGACGACAAGGCAGCAAAGGTGTGCAGAGGTGGTGTGAACTGCAGGGTGTGAAGTGCGGTTCCTTCTCCTTCAGACCCTCTCCTGCGTTCCCTTCTTAGTGTACACACATTAAACCACCCAGACACGTCGTCCTCCCCTCCCCCAACACCGCAGCCAGCTCTCTCTGAAAACTGATACCCTGAGGCCCTTTTTCCCTCACCAGCCATAATTAGGAGCAGCCAGAGAGAAAATGCGGACTGGATTTTGGCACAGAAGCCATGCTCTGTGCTTCTCCTTTCTGCAACAGGGCCCTGTTCCTGCTCCAGGCCTTGTATTTCATCTGACTTTGTTGCTAAAGGAAACTGCTTTAGGCTCCAGCAAGTCCAGGACAAATCCATTTCTTTCTGCGAAATCCATTTTGTATTTTCTGTTTCACCCTAGTGATGTCTCAGCCGAGGCTGTTGTTCTCAGTCCAGCTCAGAAACTGGCTCAAACCGCCCTGAACTGGATTTGGTGGCTGTTGAGACACAGTTTCTGCCTCTTTGTTAGGGCGGAACCGGCCTCATTTGCTGTTTCCCTCCCTCCTGATCTCCGAGTCACCAGCAGCAATCCCCCACCCCCTCCATTTTGGCATTTTTTTACCCTTCCCTGGGCCAAGACCCCATGAAGTAGATTAAATTCTTGTAGAAAGTGGATTTCGGTTGTAAACCTTATGCTTTTATTAACTGTTTAGTTTTGCTGAAAGATATCTTACCAGTTGACATGGTGCCCTTAAAATCTTGGCTGTCGTGCTAACCTAGAATTACCCTTAAATTTCCCATCAAAGACTGAAGGGTTTTGGTGGAGCACATTGTTCATTTCCGTTCTGTGACTATTAAAATTAAACTAATTAGTTAACTTCTTTGCTGGGAGTTGACATAACGTATGGAATTTTTAAACAGTCCCCCATCCTGTCGGCTGCAACTGTGCAGTGCCTACAGGAAAAACTAGAGAACTGAGATGTTTTTGGTTTTCGAACTTGTAATTTTAACCCTGGATCAGGTTCTTGGAATTGTGTAGGGCAGAGGACTGACTGAGGAATGCGCGGGGACACTGCTAACATCATACAGGTGGAGACAGACCTAGGACTGTGACAGAGCGAGAAGGATAGACCAGGCTGCGATTTTGTAAGCTCTTTCTATAAAATGTAAGCATTGCTTAGGTTTTGGAGCTACACTGAGGGGACAGTTACATAACATGGTAAGTGTGGTAAATGCCACTTCATTGTGCACCTAAAATGATTAGTTATATGTTTATGCGAATTTTACCTCAATTTTTAAAAATCAGCCTTTTTTTGGACAAGAATTTCTCATTTGGAGTTTTTTGAAAATTCAAAGGCAGTTGGATTATAAGCAACCATGATCTGGGTGTGGCTACATGTGGTTCCTGACGACTCACTCATCACCCTCTGCTGGCCAAATTAAGCAACGCATCAAGATGTCACAAGGCCTTCGAAGCAGTCTCTATTATCTCTCGAAGCACAAATAAACACACCACCATGCTGCTTTACTAAGTCTTATTCTCCTTTGCTGCACGTGCATTTTATTTGTTTACTTATATGTGTAGCACTAAAAGGAGATCTTTTGTGGTGTTATGTGACATTAACTATAAATTTAACGATTTAAAATTCGCCTTTGAATGTCAAAACAGACAAACACGTTGCCATCTCTCCTACATTACAAACTAGAGTTAAACATGCTAGTTTAAGTGTGTAATTTCAGTGGAGCATAAAGTCTTGGAAAAAAGCCAATGACATCAATAGATCTGGAAAAACTATTTTTACATGCAAGAGGGCGGGACTCTGCTTTGTCTGATGAATCAGTGCCCTAAGAAAGATTCCTTCCTAGGTTTGGAATAATGTAATTTTTGAAATCTGTGTAAGAAAGAGATGAATCTATCTACAGTTTGTTTTTATGAAATTTAAGAATGATAAATAATTTTGTAGGAAGGCACATAGTTATATGCTACATAGAATTTTCCAAAATTTGAATAGCCAAACAATTCAGGAAAGGTAGAGTTAAAATCCAGGCCAGTTTTTGTTTGTTTGTTTTTGTCTTTTTGAGACAGAGTTTCACTATGTAGTTCAGGATAGCCTTGAACTCACTTTGTAGTGCAGGCTGGCTTCAAATTTGTGGTGATCCTCCTGCCTCAGCCTCCTGAGTTCTGGGATTACAGCTGTGTGACACATGCCTGGTCAGGCCAGCTTTTCTGATTGTTAAATCAGTTCTTACTTCAGGAACCTCACACTTTCTGTTTCACATGTTTATGTCACCCTTCCCATCAACCTCTCCTATTCTGGGGTCAAATCTTGTCTTGTATATCACCTCTTTAGAGAAACCTGCATGCACGTATAATTTAATTAAAGTAGTGGATTACTTCTACTCTGTCATTTTAAGTGCAAACACTTTTAATCTGTTATAGTACCACTACATGGTTATATGTATTTATTTTGTGTGTATTCTCTGTCTCCTCCACCAGCTTTCTAACTCTCCTAAGGCCATGTCTGTCTGATTAGAATGTCTAACTAGCTCTTGGCAGAATAGCAGGAAAAAAAAAAAAAAGCAAGGAATAAATATTTGTTGAGCAGATGAGTTAAATTCAAATACCAGTTTTCTGGACTCACTCCACTACTTTTGGATTCTCCTTTTATACCTTGTGCTCTTTGAAGATCCAGCCTGTTTTCTTTTTCTCTGTGAACTTTCAGCAGCTACTGATTTATTTTAGGATTTTCCTTCCCATAATTTGAGTTCTGATTAACTCAATTTGAGTGGAATTAGTTGTTGAATTTTATCCCCTAAAAAATGATAACTAATTCAGTGATTCCTACAGCCTGTATTTTCTTGACTATGGTAGTTGATTGACTCTGAGATGGGATTTGACCTGGGTTTTTGATTTCTGAGTGTGGAGCTGTCCACATGGCGCTTTCTCTCCCACCCTTACAAAAACTTTCCTTATCGTCTGACAGAAAAGGCTTGCATAAGTGCCTTCTACTAAAAAGTCTCCTCCTGTTGGCCGAGACAGACTTGTCCCATGTGAAGATTTATATGTCCATAATTTGATTTTTTTGCAATTTTTATGGTACATTTTAGATATACATAATGATAGCATTCATCATAGGAAATTTGTACCTGTAATAAATGTCCAGAACTTCAAGCAGGCATTACCTCTATGAGATCATAGAGAGGAGACATCACTGATTTATCAACTTCAGCACACAAGAATAATCCCTATGGGACATTTCTTTACCTGGGCAAATTTGCTGCTATTACAGTTCCAAAAAGTATGCTTGAGGCTAACGAGTTTTGAGATGAGGCTTTATTCTGTATTTGTTGGATGGTTTTGATTGACTGGTAGTTATGTAACTGGTAGAATTTTCCTAATTGCCTACAAAATGCTATGACTTTCACTTCTTTAACTGGTACAGGGTAATAGAGACTGAATATGAAGCTCAGAAAAGTTTAAAGCTCTGAAGCCTTGGTTTTTCTCATTTTTTTTTTCTCTCGAAAAAGAGATGTCTACTTTATTAAGTTGTTATCCTTGTAATAGCATTTATAATTATTTTGTCTAGCTATTGTTCTGCATATGTAAGCAACATTGTATGTATAAAATCACCTACTCCTCACCTAATCCTTCCCTTTTAGGGAGAATACCATTGCTGGATGGAAGTATAGAGACACAGAGACACAGAGAGGTTAGGTAACTTACTTAAGGTCACACAGTTACTAGGCAGCAGAACAAGAGACACAAACCCAGGCTATTTGAGTACATAGTTTTACAACCATTGTGCCATTTACCTGGCATACAATGAATGTTAAGTATTAATTTCTTTATCAGGTATGATGGAGCACACCTATAATCCCAGGACTCGTTAGGCTGAGGCAGGAGAATCACCGTGAGTTTGAGGCCAGTTTGGACTACAAAGTGAGTTCAAAACATCCTGAACTGCATAGGGAAACCCTGTCTGAAAAGGACAAAGAAAAAAAAAAGTGTTTCTTTTTATTGCTTCTCTTACTTCCCTGAAAAAGGGAAATTACTTCCTTAAGAGGTCTTAGTACAAAATCATAGAAATTTAGAGACAAACTTGCTTTTTCAGATGAGGAAGTGGAAGTCAAAGAGCTTGACCTATTTTGTGCTATGCACTGGCAGCTCTATGGGCCCAGATCCTAGCAATCAGGGAGAGAAAAATGGTTCTCAATGTGTTCATCTATTTCCTTCCTTTTTCCTTTTTGAAAATAATGGGAAGGTTTTCTTTTCTGAATTTCTCTTCTTTTCCCCCTTATTTTTTGCAGTTAACCTGACACATGCTCCTGCACCACGGAGACTTAGCTAAGGACAGTGTGCTACTGCTTTGCCACAGCATGCAAAGCCAGAGAGAAAGCCTTTGACTGCCAAGTAGCAGGGTGGGGGCGGGGATTAGCACTTATTTTTCACTTGCTTCTTTTTCTCACTCGTTTCTTTCTTCTTTTCTTCTTCAGTGCTGGGGACTCAACCGAGAGCTTCATACCTGCTAGGCAAGTGTTCAATGGCTGAAAGTTAGACCCCCAGGCCTTTTTTCTTCAATCTAATCCTTTTCATATTTGTTCCTGGCTCTCAGTTCTCTTCTGTGGACTAACACTGCAGGGTCACTGTGGGTATTATCCTGGTAAAAATTCAACCCAGCACAGAGATAGGAGAAGTACACTAAGACCATCAGCAGCTGGCTAATCTTTTTTCTCCCAGTATGAAAACAGCTTAATTTCTGTCCACGCTGTGCCATTATCTCAATATATGCCTTTGCACAATTTAGTGAATTCATGTTAGACATAATTTTTGCACTTTATGTGAAACCACTATCTTTTTTTTATTATCTTCTCTCAAAGAATTTTGGCTTGGCCATCAAAAAGTACTGCAACAGAGCACAAGAGATCATGGTGTTTTGCTTTATCTTTGTTTGGCTTAAAATAAAAATTCCGAGAAGTATCACGTACAGGTCTCCTGTTACAGAAGTATGGAATAGCATTAGGAGCTTTGAACAGCACAGTTCTAAAAGGTCACCATATGGAGTGTTAGGCTGTAAACAGAACATAAGCTTCAGAAGAAATTTATATTTTATTATCATAGAAGAGGTATTTCTTCCTTTTTGTTTTTGTTTTTTATTCTAAAGAGGATAAAACAATAAAAACAATCAAAACAAACCAGTGTAAAAGATACAGGACTTCAAAACATGATACCAACAACTGTTGCCATAATGCCTCTTGATGCCTTCAAAATAGCTATAGATATCTTCAGACATAGTAAAAATCAAACAGAACAGAATAGAATAGAAATAATAATAATAATAAACAATGAATGCAATAAAGGACTTCAAAACAAGCCAATAGTAAATCCAAAATTGCTACTATAATGTATCTTGATACCCTTGAAATAGTTTCTTGGATTTAACATAATCAAACAAAACAAAAGAGAATAAAACCCAATCCAATAAAACAATGGAAACAATATAGGACCTCAAAAAAAGACTATAGGGAATCACCAATGGCTGCAACCCTCAGAAGGAGATCCCACCTAGATGCCACACTGTGTACCACTATCCTCTGAACCCATGATCAGGCCACTGGCCCCAGACCTGCAATGTTAGTGAAACATCAAAGCACCACAGGCATCCAACTGCGTTTCACCTTGACAGCTATCATCGCAGCCTGTGTTTCCCTGGATAGACTGGTCCCTTGGGAGAGGGGGTTGGATTTCTTGTTTGGCAGCCCACTGACCAGAAGGGACTGGGGTCTGGCCATTCCTAGTCTGGCAGCGGCCTGTGCGTGGCACTGGTTCCCAGACTGGGCTTGTTTGTGGTGCAGCTCTTGCTCTGTCTGCCCCCATCCACAAGTGGTGCTGACTCACAGGGAGAAGCTTGGGTCCAGCTGTTCCCAATTCAGCAGTGGCCCATGCATAGCCAAAGAGATTTCTTTTAAACCTTCTTACCAGTTTTATATGAAATGGACCTTGAGGAAATAAAAGGAGCAGTAAAAATAGTTTCTGCTAGACCGCTTGATTGAGGTGTCGTGGTTTAAATACAAAGCATCTCCCAAAGACTGGTGCTTTGACGGCATGAAAAGTGCAGGATTGTGCAGAGTTGGGGCCTGGAGAGGTGATTGGGTCTCAAGGATGATAACCTCATCAACTGATGAATTGATGAATTCATAGCTAAGTGGGCTATGAGGAGGTGGGGCCTGGTTAGAGGAAGTGTGTGTGTTTGGGGGTCAAGTGCCTTTGAAGGGGTGAGCCTGGTCCCTGGTCTGGAACGAGTTTGTGTTCTCTAAAATTGAAGAATGAATTTTAGGAACAACGGAGGTTAAGAGCAGAAATATTTATTGAGAGAAAGAAAGCTTCTGTCTGAGAGAGAGAGAGAGAGAGAGAGAGAGAGAGACAGAAGGGGTCCCGAGGGGGTTGCCAAGGACTCTGTCTTTTCCAGGGACTTTTATAGAGCAAAATCATGAGATTAGATGGCTCAAAGGAAAAATGGGAATTTGCAAAGTGGGCATAAAGTGGGACAGAAATGTGGTCAACCAATAAGATTAATGGCTCAGGTAAAATTGACCAAATCAAGGACAAATGGGGAAGTGAGTTATGTAGAAAGCGAACATTCTTTATGGATCAGTGACTCTTCCTATAGGGGACTGGGATGGTGACTCTTGGCTTCTCAAGGAGATCCAGATTGCATTCCTAAGGTTTATACTTTAGGTGCTTGCATTTGTCTTGAGATCTGGCCCACAGCAAGAGGTGTGTGTCTCCTCCGAGGTCATCAGACGTCTGGTCCTCTGTGCCGGCTTCTTCTAGTGCCTCGTCCTGTCTGATGCCTATGATATTTCTAACTGGCTCAGCTGCCTGTGACATCTTCCTTCTCTCTTCTCTCTGCCATGAGGTGAGCAGCTTTCTGCAGAATACCCTGCTGCCTTGGTATTTCTGCCTAAAGAACTGGAGCCAGCTAAGCATGGACTGAGACCTCTGAAACTGTGAGCTAAAACAAATCTCTCCTCCTTCAAGTTGTTTTTTTCAGATGTCTGGACACAGTGAGGAAGAGCTGACCCAACAAGTTAGGTCCACATTATGGAAGTTCTCTTTTTCTTTCTTTCTTCCTTTTTTTTTTTTTTTTTTTTTGAGACAGGGTCTCGCTGTGCAGTTCAGGCTGGCCTTGGGCTCACTTTGTAGCCCAGGCTGGTCTCAAACTTGCCACAATCTGCCTGCCTCAGTCTCCCAAGTGCTGGGATTACAGGAGTCCGTGACCATGCCTGGCTCGGAAGTTCTCTTTTTTGTTTCATTATTTTTACTCGCCATTGAGCATAGTCTGACCTTGAATTCTCCATCCTCCTGCCTCGGCCTCCTAAGTGCTGGAATTACAGCCATGGGCTACTTTCCCTGGCTATGAAAGTTCCTGGTCTTAATGGTCCTTTAAAAAACACTGAGTTTTTGATAGAACTTGTCTCAAAACAAACAAACAAAAAATAAGACAAAACTGCCAAATATTGAATGTTTCTGAGATATGATTAAAAATACAGTGACTATTTAAATATTTAAAAATTCATGACGGTAAAAGACACGTGGCCGTTAATCCTCCTAAAATAGCCCCAGCCCTTTGAACACACCGATGCTCATTCTTGCCATTTTCTCAAGCAGTTCTGGAAGTCTTCTTTTGTGTCTTTGGTGGCATTGTCATGGATGCCATAATGTTCTAAAACAATTCAAAGTGTTTACCGTTCATGGTTGTTTGGACTTTGAGGAAGAGCCAGAAGTCACATGGGGCCAGACCTGATGAGTAAGGTAGATGAGGACAACCACCATGTTTCTACAAGCTTGCTTTCCTGGTGTATGGCAGGCAGCAGCAACTGAATTTTGATTAAACTTCATACAGTCTCTTCTGAAGACCGACTTCCGGAACTGCTTCAGAAAGTGGCTGGAGGGACAGGATAAGGGAGTTTGATGCAAGGGGGAGTATTCTGAGAGTGATTGTGACAATGTGTCTTTTACCATATGAATTTTTAAAAATTTAAACGTTCACTGCGTATTTTAATCACACCTTGCTCAGTGTGCAGTGGGCCAGGTTTTGTTTGCCTTTGCATGTGCTGCATAATATAATCATCCTATACAGTTTAACAGATGGGGAAACCGAGGCTTAGGCCACTTCTTTGAGCTCTCACAAAGAAAGTTTTTTCTGGGGATTTGTAACTTGCCAAGAAAGACATAGAGAGTGAAACACTGTAACTGATACTCTAGGGGACATGACATAGCTAAGTGCAGATGGTAGTGTGTTGCAACACAGATGATAATGATCTCACAGAAGGAGCTGAGGGCCAAAGGGGAAAGGTAGTTGGGAGAGGCTTAAGTATCGCTAGGACTGCACAGTGGAGAAGTCACAGGCCATCCTAATGATGCCGTGGCAGAGAGTAGGTTGGTCGGAAGAAATGGGGTATTAAAGGCAGGGAGATCCGAAATGGAATGTTGTATAGCTGGGAAACACTTGAAATTGTGAGTGGAATGTGGAGTACAAGGGGCAAGAAGGAGAAACAAAGCCAGAGAGACGTGAGCTAGACACAAAGGGACTTGGGGTGCTGCATGCCATGGGAACACATTCCTCTAGTCTGGAGTTTTGGACTGAGCCCGCCTTTTTAAAAAGTGGAGATTTTAGCAAGGCATGGTGGTGCATGCCTGCAGTCCTAGCACTTGGAATATTGAGGCAGGGAGATTGCAAGTTTTCACTCAGTCTAGGCAACTTAGCAACTTAGTGCTATAAGGGAACGAAATTGCCAACCTGCTATATGTCTGGTGTGAGTTCGTGTTCTCTAAAATTGAAGAATGAATTTTAGGAACAACAGAGGTTAAGAGCAGAATATATTTTTGAGAGAAAGAAAGCTTCTGTCTGAGAGAGAGACAGAAGAGGTCCTGAGTGGGTTGCCAAAGATTCTGTATTTTCTAGGGATTTTTATAGAGTAAGATCGTGAGGTGAGGTGGGTCTAAAGTGGTGAAAACTGGGAATTGGCTAAGCAGACAGGCTTGAGGTGGGACAGAACTGTGGTCAACCAATAAATTTAATTGTTCTGGTAAAATTGACTAAATTAGGGACAAATGGGGGAAGTGAGTCATGTAGCAAGTGAGCATGTGAGTCACTATGGATCAGTGACTTTTCCTATAGTGGATTGGGATGGTGACTCCTGGTTTCTCAAGGTGATCCAGATTCATTCCTGAAGCATTGTACTTAAGGGTGTGGTTGCATTTCTTTTGCCTTTTGTTTTGAGATCTGGCCCACAGCAAGAGGTGTGTGTCTCTTCCAAGGTCATAAGATATTTCGTCTTCTGTGCTGGCTTTCTCGAGGGCCTAGCCCTGTCTGACTTCCTACAATATTTCTAACTAGCTCAGATTTCTGTAACATTAGAACTCATACTCAGAAGAAAGAAAAGAAAAAAATAAAAAAAGATAAGGGATATAGTACAAAGGTCCTGGGTTCAACTCTAATTTTAAAAAAAAGTTGAATGAGCTGGTTAGTCTAGGTTTATAGTTTCAGCTGGGAATGTGACATAGACTGACAGTGATTCACCACAATTTTGGGGATGGAATGAGGAAATAAAGGGAAGAAACATGAGGGACCTAAAAGTTACCGGGTGATGCTGTTTTGAGGGGTGCCTTCCAGGAAATAGTATAGGCAGTCAGTTAGGGCTGGGCCCTCAAAGGAGCCAGTGCAGACCAGATACCTTGCAACTGTGGGGGAGACAGACACCTCCCACTGTGGGCCTGATCTCAAGACAAAAGGCAAAACACAAATGCAACCACACCCTAAGGATAAACATCAGGGATTGATAATCTAAATAGGTATGGATCACCTGGAGGAATCCAGGAACCATCATCCTAATCCCTACAGGAAGAGCCACTGCTCTTTAAGCATTCCTGCTCCCTACATGACTCGCTTCCCCATTTGTCCCTGATTTGGTCAATTTTACCTGAACAGTTAATCTTATTGGTTGACCATGTTTCTGTCCTATCTCATGCCCATCTGCCTTGTGAATTTCCAGGTTTTCCTATCTTTGACCCATCTCACCTCATGGTTTTACTCTATAAATGTCCCTAAAAAGGAGAATCTTTGGCAACTCACTTGGGACCCCTTCTGTCTCTCTCAGACAGAAGCTTTCTTTCTCTCAATAAATATATTCTGCTCTTAACCTCTGTTGTTCCTAAAATTCATTCTTTGATTTTAGAGAACACAGACTTGTACCAGGACATCTAGTAGGCTGGGAGTTTCATTTCCCTTTATCAGTTTCACTAGTGGAGAAACTGAAACCCTAAATAATTCTTCAGAGACTATTAAGTAGTAAGTGGTACCACTGTGATTTGGATCCAGTTCAGGCTGAACTGTCAGCCAGGGGTAGGTTTCTGGAGGCCAGCTGACACCAGTGCTTAAGACAATGGGGAGAATGGTCATTTCGAGGGTGAAGTGGGAAAAATAGAATGTTGGTGAATATTTACATTTAGGGATGGGAAGAGAAAAAGGAAACACATCCTATATGACAAAAAGAAAGGGGTAGGGATGGAGACAGAAGAGTAATTTCATTAAAGAAAATGGAAAAGATGATTTCAAGTAGATGTGGATAAAGCTGAGTGTGGTAGTACACGGAATCATATGAGTTTGAGGCCAGTTTACCTGGACTGCTCAGCAAGACTAGGTCTCAAAGCCGGGAGTGGTGGCTCACGCCTATAATCCCAGCACTTGGGAGGATGAGGCAGGAGGATTGCTGCAAATTCGAGACCAGCCTGGGCTACAAAGTGAGCTCAAGACCAGCCTGAACTGCATGCCAAGACCTTGTCTCAAAAAGGAAAAAAAAAAAAAAAAAATCATCAAATATGGTAGAAGCTGAAGACAGTGTTTACTGTGAAAAAAATTGTTGAGATTAGTATTGTGAAATTGTCAATAAATTGTCCTAGGCAGAAGGCACTTTGGATCAATGGAATAAGGATTTAAAATGTCAACATCCAGGCCCAGCTATATTTCTCAGAATTTCTTTCCCTGTATGTTTTCAAGTAGTGGTGTTTCAGTAACCTTTCCATTGCGAAGACAAAATACCTGACATGCACGATTTAAAGGAGAAAAGATTTACGTTGGCCCATAATTTCAGGGGTTTTAGTCCATCATCGGCTGGTTCCAAGGTGGAAAGATGTGGCGGAGAAAGCTGCCTACCCCATGGCAACCAGGAAGCAGGAAAAAGGAAGTGATAAGGGACTAGATACAGTCCTCAAGGTCACACGCCCATGCCCAAAGTGTCCTCTCCCTGCTCTCCTGGGCCTCTCAACCAGCCAAGTGGATGAGGTTAACCAGCACAGGTGGGCAGTGATATGGCAACACAGAAGATTTTGATAATGAAAACAAAACAACAGCCAGTCTTCCTTCCTTCCTCTCCTCCCTTCTCTCCCTCTCTCCTTCTCTCCCTGCCTCCCTGCCTCCCTTTCTTTCTCCAGGAGATAGATATGCAGAGATAAGGGGCTTTCAAAGTCGCAAACCCAAAACCTCCTCTCCTGGAATGCATGATTAGAGATTAAAAGATAGCCCACACTGCCAGAAATACAAGCTGCTCTAAGGAATGAATGCTCTGGTCCTGGCCCTCTCCATACTCTGATGTATCATTTAGGTTGGCCCTAAGGTCAGACACCTGACCTTACTCTGTTCTGCCCTTGCCCTGCCCTTCTTTTTACCTGAATTCCTGCACCCGTGTCCTTCCTTTGTCCTTTATCCTTGCTTCCTGGTTCTCACTATAAAAAGCCACAGAGGCTTTAGCTCAGCGCTGTATTGTGAGAGTCTTTCACTGAGGAGTCTTGGTGAAGGCAGCTGCCCAGGGCCTTTGTGGAGTTTGCATTGGACAGTGACTCTGGGTGACCCCTCTATTTTTGTGCTTGCCAATAGTTGAGCTGCGATATCCCCCTCCCCCTCTCCATGCTGGGGGTTGAACCCAGGTCTTTTTTTTTTTTTAAACTTTATTTTACAGAGACTAAAACAAAAGAGGACAGAACAGAGCAGATCAGAACAGAACATTGTAAGCTACACAGCACTTCACAACAAGACAGCCGGATACTAACAGTAGCTACCATAATGTGTTGTTCTTTTCATCATGCGTTATATATTCAGTTCTTGTAAACTGTTTGTAAGTTCTACGCATGTATGAGTCTCTACATGTATTTCTCCCCTTTCTGTATTAGAGGGTAAGAGGAAAAACTTAGCAAGACAAAGCAAAGCAAGTCCCTAGAAAAACATGAAACAAAACAAACCAGAATATTGAGTAGAGCAACACCATTAATCAGAACAAAGCAGAACAGTGATAAAGGTATTTGCCTTCAAAGAGATGGTAGAAGGAAATCCCCCTATCTGCTACATTGCATATGGTCAGCTTCTCAAGAGAGATGTCCAGATCACTGGCTCCTGCTTACTAATCCTACTTGCTAACGGGGTGGGGGAGGATATATATATGTTTGATTCTCAGCCGCAGGCAGGCTCACAGCTGCTCACCAAGGAGGGGAGTGGTTGCTTATTTTCCCTGCATCCTAGGTCCCAGCACAATGTGGGTCTCAGGAGATACTGGTGGTTCCCAACCTGGACTGCTGGAGCCTGCCATGCTCACAGCTGCTCACCAGGGAGGGGAGTTGAACCCAGGTCTTTCACACTGAGCTAGGCCCTGTGCCTGCCTTTAAATTTCCAGACAGGCCTCACTAAGTCACTGAGTTTCCCAGACTGGGCTGAAGGTTGAAATCTTCCTGCTTTCATCTCTCAAAATTTTGAGTTTACAGGTGTATGCCACCACATACAGCCTTTTTTCTTTTACTAAAAATTTTTTTATTTTTGGACAGACTCTCACTCAATAATTAAGTTACCCAGGTTGTGGTTGAACTTTTAGTTTTCCTGCCTCAGCCTCCTAGAGTGCAGGGATTACTGGCCTGTGCCTCTGTGCCCAGCTAAAAGTCTTTCTTCCTTTCTTATCTGTGTTTTTTTGGGGGTACTGGGAATAAAACTCAGCATCTCATGCTTGCCAGGCACATGCTGAGCCACTGAGCTTAATCCCTGGTCCTCTTCTTTTTCTTTCTTTCTATTTTTTTTCCTTTTCATTCTTTCATTCTCCCTCTCTCTCTCTTTTTTTTTTTTTTGTTATTGTTACTGGGGATCAAACTCATGATCTCACACTTGCCAGGCAGGCGCTTATGCCACTGAACTAAATCTCTGGCTCCTTCCTTCCTTTCTTTCTTTTTTTTCTTTTCCTCCTTTTTTCTACTGGGGATTGAACTCATGATGTTCCTTTTCTCCACTTCTTGATATGTCTCCAACAATAAATACATTAGGTTTTTGGTGAAGCTGAAGCCACAAACCACATCTTTACAGTTCATGACTGGAAAGATAGGGTTCTTCCCCTCTCCCTCCCTTTTGTAAATCTTAGTAAAAGAGTTTTGCTGACAGTCTTGGTTCTTTTAGCAGGAACAATCACTGTGACCTGACTGTGGGAGGAAGTTGTAATCGTCCATTGGTTCACTAGTATTACAAACTGATTTTAAATTACTTAAAAGGGTGGGGGAGAGATTCACTCTTCTTACTGGAGAGTTGTATTAACCACGTCACTTGCAGGGACCGGGGATTTAGCTCGGTGGCATAAGCGCCTGCCTTGCAAGCATGCGGTCATGAGTTCGATCCAAGGTACAAAAAAAAAAAAAGTTTCACTTGCTTACTACTCTTTCTTCCCTCACCATCCTTAGTGTGGCTTCTCCGAGATAGAGTTACATTCCTATTCACTAACTTTGGATAGGGCTGGCTGAGCCAGAGAATGTGGGTGGAAATGATACTGTGCCAGTTAAGTGTGGCTCTTAAGAGTGATTGCACTGGGTGTGGTGGTGATACCTGTAACCCCAGCTCTCTGGGAGGCTGGGGCAGGAGGGTCAAAAGGTTGAACTGAGCTGGACAATTTAGTGACATTGTGAGACTCAGGATGTAGCTCAGTGAGAAAGATTTGAGTTCAGTTCAATTCCTTATACCAAAAAAGAATGAAAAGGAAAAAAAAGTTGCTTCTTTTTTTCTCCTCACCCCTTGGGCTTCTGACCTCTGTGGTGAGAATGGCCTGTGTGCAGTCTCTGCAAGGAACACTCCAGCCATGACCTAAGCTTGGCCTGGAGCCCAGTACAGCAAGGTCTTGCTGACCTACAGTTGGCCAGCAGATCTGTGAATGATGATAAGGGTTTGGTTTTGTGAAGAGCTGAATATTTAGGTTGTTTGCACACAGGATTGTCACAACAGAGGCCTGATTATTACAGAAATCTAGGGATGGGGCTTGTTTTAGATATAGTTATATCCAAGGGTTTGAATATTTGTTCTCTCTCCCCACTTCCCCCTCCCCTTTCCACTTCTCCCTTTTCTCTCTTTGCCCTCTGTATCATCTCTTGCCACAATATATTACCTGGGTTTACCAGCCTTTCCCTGATTGCATGTGATCTTTCTCCTTATTATGTACTACTTAAAATTTACATTTTACTGATTTAAAAAGTAAAAATGAGGGCCTGGGGGACATGGCTCAATGGTAGAGCTTTTACCTGGTACTTTCATGAGGCTTTGGGTTTGACTGTCAGTATTGGGAGAAAAAAACAAAAAAGGAAGAAAGGAAGTTTTCCTTCTTACAATATCTGTTTGTTAACCCCAGGAAATCTTGAATCCACCTTCAGACTAATCATTATTCCAGGAAAAAGGGTGACATGTTTGTTCCAGTCTGAGTCTAACAGCATCTTGGTAGTTGTCAATCTCACTTGGAACCCATGGAGTGAGAGAGAACTCTCCTGAAGAGAGTGCTATTTTCAGAAAAAAAATACTGAAGAACAGGCTAAGATAGTGGTGACAGCTTTCTACTGTTACCACTTTGTTTTTATTAGTACATGTTGTAGTATATAATGTTTACACTCCTTGTGTGGAGTGTGTTTGTATACACAGCACTTCCCAATTACATTTCTCATCCCTTTTCCTTTCCCTTTCTCTCCCTCCCTTCATCTCCTGATTGCTTTCCCATTTGAAAAATACCTATCTCTCTGCTTCCTATTATCTATCTTTTATTTTGCTCTTTATTCATATGTTGGGTTTCTTGTATAAGAGAAACCATACAGTGTTTAATTATCTCATGTGTTTGGTTTATTTCACTTAACATTGTGATCTCAGGGTGCATTTTCTTACAAATGACTCAAATATATCTTTTTTTTCTTTTGATTTTTGAGGTAAGGCCTTACTCTGTAGTTTAGACTAGTCTTGAATTCACAGTAACCCTCCTACCACAGCCTCCCACATGCTGGGATTACAGGATGCGTTACTATGCCCAGCTCAAGTTTATCTTTCTTTATAGCAGAGTAATACTCCATTATGTATAAGTAGCACATTTTCTTTATCCATTCATCTGTTGATGGACATACAGACTCCTTCCAAGATTTATCTAATTATGAATTGTGTTGCTATAAACATAGGTATAGTGTATCACTGTAATATGATGCCTTTAACCAGAAGAATTAATAGAAGGAGAATGACTGGATCAACTGGAATTCCTAGTTTTACATTTTTGAGGATTCTGTATACTGATTTCCATAGTGGTGGTACTGATTTACATTCCTACCAACAGTGTAAAACACCTTCCACCCCTAAGCCTCACCAGCATTTGTTATTATTTGATTTCTTGATGATGGTGTCACCATTCTTAGGTGCCCATGTACATTTTATCTTTCTCTATTAGTGCAGACAGGTATAAAATAGGATTTCTGAGTGATCTGCAGGAGTTTAGGCTAGCCAAGTTCATCTAGTCTGAAAACCTTTAGCTAAATGTGTTTAATGTTCCTCAAGATACCAAGTATAACAGGACATGATAGTACAAATGTATAATCCCAGCACTCTGGGAGACTGAGGCAGGAGGACTACAGGTTTGAGATCAGTCTGGGCAATTTAACAACTTGCCAAGACCCTTAAAACTGAAAAAGGGCTGGAGATGTGGCTCAGTGTGAAGGCCCTGGGTTCAATACCCAATCCCCTTCCCCCAAAGGAAGATAACAAATATGATATAGAATGAAGAACAGAAAATAGAATAACAACAGTAAAAATTTCCTATCAGAAATGGGAAGTGCAAGTCATGGGCAGAGAGGAGAACCAAGAAGCTAACCCATACCTTCCCATGAGCCAGCCGCAGCCATACAGGCCAGGAGGAGAACCAAGAAGATGACCTGCACCCTCCCATGAGCCAGATGCAGTCATGTGGGCTGGAAAGAGAACCAAAAAGTCAAGCTGTGCCCTCCCATGAGCCATCTGCAGCCATGTGGCCTTGGAGAACCAAAAAACCAAACTGTACCCTCTGGTGAGCCAGAGGGAGTCATGGGCTGGGAAGAGAACTAAGAAGCCAAACCACGCCCTCCCATGAGCCAGCTGGAACACAGGCCTGGAAATAAGAGGAGCCTCCCCACCCCTTAACCCCTGCCTCCATAAGCAGCTAGTTGATTTGGAGGAACACAGGCTGAAATGATGACAACACGTGAAGTAAAACAAAAACAAAAACAAAATAAAAAACTTAATGCTTAAATTGATTGATTTTGCAGGCTAAAACCAGTACTGAGCATCTATTTATAGGATAACAATGTGCAATATAGCAACCATGGGGGATTTCCTTCTGTTTTGTTCTTGAAATCCAACATTGTTATCACTGTTTTGTTTTGTTTCATTTTGTTGTTTGTTTTAGTCCCTTTAAAATAAATTTTTTAAAAATTGGGAAGTGGGAGTAGGGAGGACACATAGTGGTTACACATTTAAAGTAGGTAACATACACTGCCAGACATGGGCAATACGAACCTTTTGTTCCTAGGTACTTCGCATTCTGTCTCCTGTGCCTTCTATGAATACATCTGAGAAAGCATAAAGAAGGAATTTTCTTCAAGGTCAGTGCTATTTTTTTAAAAATTTTTTACTTAAAGGAATAAAACAGAAAAAGGAGAGAAATATTACAGAATGTCAAAAAAAACATAAACAGTAAGAAATCTCTAGTTGATAAATTACATATTGCTCTTTTAGAAATAGTTGTTCAAGTTACAAAATTAAAGCACACAAAATAGACACTCAAGCAGTGAGACTGCAAACAGATCTGTTCGACAATCAAACAAGAACTAAGAAATATGGGTAACAATCCTGCACACATAAATATACGTGCAGTTATATCTTTTATAGCACTTCCTATTTTTGCTTTTTTACAATAGCAATTATACATTTTTTATTTAAAGAGAAAAAAACAGGAAAAAGGTAGAAATATTACAGAATTTCAAGAAAAGAAGATAAACAGTAAGAAATCACTAGTTGATACATTACATATTGTTCTTTTAGAAATAGTTATTCAAGTTACAGAATTAAGGCACACAAAGTGGACACTAAAGCAGTGAGAGTGCAAACAGATCTGTTCAGCAATCCAACAAGAACCTAGAAATATGGTCATCAATCCCA
>PVLA01006286.1:0-127110 GCA_004027455.1 Hydrochoerus hydrochaeris
GGCTTTATGAGATTGAGGTCAACACCATGTATTCTAAGTTTCTGAAGGGTTTTTATCATGAGCCTATGTTGGACTTTATCAAAAGATTTTTTGCATGTATAGAGATGACCATGTGGTTTTTGTTTTTGGCTCTATTGATGTGGTGTATTACGTTTATTGATTTGCATATATTAAACCATCCCTGCATTCCTGGAATGAATCCGCTTGGTCATGATGTATAACCTTCTTGATGATTTGTTGCATTCTGTTTGCCAGTAATTTATTGAGAATCTTTGCATCAGTGTTCATTAGTGAGACTGGCCTATAGTTCTCCATTTTGGTTGGGTCTTTCTCTGTTTTTAGCATAAGAGTAATACTTGCCTCCAGGAATGATTTAGGGAGGATTGCTTCCTTTTAAATTTCATTGAGGAGTTTAAGGAGTATTGGCATCAACTCTTATCCAAATTTCTTGTAGAATTCAGCCACAAATCTTCAGGACCTGGACTTTCTTGGTTGGTAAATTTTTAATTACATTTTCGATTTCAATAACTGATATTCAGTTATTCAAAATTGTTATATCTTCTTGGTTGAGGTTTGGCAGTTCATATGTTTCTAGAAATCTCTAACAGCTTTTAGTATTCTGTTTTTATGCTGCATTGTGGAATCTTAATTATTATATATCTGGGTGTAGATTTATGTTGGTTGTGAGTGTTCAGTGTACTATATGTCTCACTTATCTGCATATCAGATTTTTTTCCCCATGTTTGGGAAATTTTCTGCTATTACTTCTGTGCATATTTATTTGTGTCGTTTGCATTGATTCCTGCATCTTCACTGATGCCTGTTAGTCTTATATTGTTTCTCTTGGCATCATCTAGAAGCTGCTTGATTTTCATTTTGTGCTGTTTTGTTAATTTTAAAAGTTCTATCCTTTCATGACCACTAATTGTGATCCTGTCCTCAAGGTCCGAAATTGTATCTCCAGCTTCTTTTAAACAGTTTTCGCAGCTTTCAATAGATTTTTTTTTTGTTTCTTGCATGACTCTTTGTATTTGTTTCATAAATTCTGCTTGTTTTCTGTATTGTTCATTCAAGGTTTCAATCAGTTTCCCATGCTTTTGTACTTTTTAATCTATTTCTTCTTTAGCTGTGCTCAGAAACTACTTTGCTAAGTTTGTTATTTTTATCTTTACATGGGAGAGTCCTTCTAGTTTGATTTCCTCTATAGCCTCATGGAGCTGTTTTTTTTTTTATTCCACTTGCTATCTTTTCAGAGATTTCCTGTGTGTTACTTTTGAAGTCCTCTATTTCAGTGTTTCCTGTACTTTCTCCTGATGGACTAGATGTTTGAGATTGTATTTTGTTTGTTTGTTTTCCATTTTCCCCTTTCGGCTTAATATTTGGTCCTTCAATCCCACTAGTGTCAACTGTTGGTAGTGTGTATCTTGGAGGCCTACTGTAAGGTTGATGTTTGTCCAGTTGCTGGGTCTCACAATGAAGAGGTGGTCCAGTCACCTGAATTCCCCCTGCAGGACCTGTTGAGTGAGTCCTGTGTTCTTCCTAGGCTGAGAAGCCTAGGAGTACTGATGGAAGTCATCCTCTAGTTCCTGCTGTTATTATGTCTTCAGGTTGTTTAGAATCACCGTATCTCCCTGTTTATAGTGTTTGTCTCAAGTAGGACCCTACTATGTCTCTGCATGTCCCAAAGGTCCCCTTAATTTTCCCCAGGTTGGGGAGGCCTTATTGGCACCCTCCTCAAGCTACCTGATATTGTCTTTGTGGAGGAAGGACTCACCGACCCATTTGCCAGGCTCACCTATGGCCTACTTTTGGAGGGGGCTTTGCTATTCCTCCTGTTTATCCACTGAAGGTGGCAAACTCTATTCCTATTTTAGGGGCAAACTCACCTCATTGATAGAAGCCTGCTGAGTTCTTCTGTTTGGATGAGGGGATATTGAGTCTCCCCTCGATATTGCATTGTGGCTGTGGCAAAGGATTATAGTTAGCCACACCCAAATTACACTTATGAAAAACAACTAAAGTGATTACTGCACTAGCAACAAAATCTTTAGACTATAAGCATCCACAAACCTCAGTATGAAACAAATTAAAAAACGTTAGTAACATGAGAAGAAAATATGACAGAATGCCTTTCCAAATTTGCAACTCCCCTGAAGCCAATCTAAGGGGCACTAAGAAGCAGAATAGTGTGATTCATGTAGCTGAGCTACGTGAAAGTATAGCAGAGCAAGCTAGAAGAAGTACTCAGTGTGATTAGAGAAGATATAACTAAATAAGTAATGGAAGTGATAACCAAAACTATGCAAGAGCTTTCAGAAGATAGCAGTAAAATGTAGATAAGCTTTATAAAAAAAAACCCTACAAATACCAATGCCCAGTTTACCAAAGAATTAGAGTCCATGAAAGTTTTTAGCTAGAAATCCAGGAGATTCAATCTCCTATTGAAAATAGGGGCAGCACAACTGACCAGTGTGAGGACAGAATTTCAGAACTCAAGACAATTATGACTTCAAAGATCAAGTACTGAAAGACACCTTATGGAAAGGGAACATGAAAACAGTATCCAAAAACTGATAGATAATGAAAAGAAGACTAATTTAAGAATAATAGGAATGATTGAAAAATCAGAAGACAACTCAAATGGCCTAATTTGTGCAGAGAGTAATTGCAGAAAGTTATTTAAATATAGGAAAAAAGTAAATGTGCAAATAAGAACTCCAAATAGCTAAGAACAAAAGAAAATATCTCTATACTACATTATACTCAAAATACCCAAAGTCAGTCATGGACAAACTCTTAAAAGCTGATAGAGAAAGGCAATGAACCACATATAAATGTAAATGTGTTAGTGTTATAGCAGACTTCTTTACAAAAACCTTGAATGCCAGGAAAGTGTGGAGTGAAGTATTTTAAACCCTAATTGATAACAGCTTACAAATTCATGTATCCTGCAAAATTTCCTTTAAAATAGATGAGAAAATAAAGTACTGCCATGACAAGAACAACTCTAGAAAATAATGAAAATTAAGCTATCATTACAAAAAATTCTTAAGGATGTTCTTAAAGGAGACAATGAAACCAATATTGTCAATGGTCAGGTAGAATTAATACTTTTTTTCTTTTTCTTTTTTGTGGTGCTGAGGATCAGAGATGGGAAAAGGAGAATAGAAGGAATGGAAAAGAAAACAAATCTGTATACAAGATAGTTAACTACTAATTTGTTATTAGTTACACCACTAATTTCTCTTAGTTCATTAAAAAGAAAGTTTTTTATTTGTTTGTTTATTTGTTTGTTTGTACCAGGGATTGAACGCACAACTTCACACTTGTCAGGCAGCCACTTATGCTGCTGAGCTAAATCCCCAGCACCCGACAAGAAAGATTGGTGCTTATCTTGTTTGATTTTCCATGTCTATATGTTGTAACCTGAGCAATTACTTTGAAGATAGCAATACACAATATATTAACCATTGCTATACTCTCCTATTATCTTATTTAGAAATTTTGTACCATTGTTTTTATTGTTTTTTCTCTTTAAAATAAAAAAGAAGAATGAATACAACTGGTGGGATGAATAGGTAAGCAAAGGTGGAAAATGAGAAAATCAGCAACAGGAAAATAATGCAACAAAAGCAATAAATGAATATTTTTCAATAATAACTCCCAATGTGAATGGTCTCTATTCTCCATTCAAAGACACAAATTGCAAAAATGGATCAAGATAAAAAAGAACCAGATTAAAAATGAAAAACATGAAAAACTGTATCTCATAAAGCAGGAATCCATGGGATCCCAGGGAGTTGCTATCCTCATTTCAGACAAAGTAGATTTCAAGCCAAGCCTGATCAGAAGATATACAAAAAGTGACTACACTTTGGTTAAGGGAACAGTTTAGCAGTAAATGTTCACATTTATAGATATATGTGCATGAAATAGTGAAATATTCAACTTTGTAAAACAAACACTAATGAGCACAAAAAGTCAGATAAACAATAAGATAAATTGTAATGGGGGAACCCAATACCCCAGTGTCACAAATAGAACAAGTAGAAAAAAATAATCAATAATGAAATATCACGGTTCAACCTAATCTTCCAACAAATGGACTTAATAGATATCTACAGACTATTCCATCCAACAGCAGAATAGTCATTTGTCTCAAAAGTGCATAGGACTAACTCAAAAATCACACTTGACTAGATGGAAAAGAGTAAATTTCTCCAATGCATATTACCAGATTATAGTGCAATGAATCTATAAATCAATTGCAAAAGACACTACAAGAAAATATGAAAACACACGGAAATTAAATAATACCTTATTGAGCAATTGGTCAATCACAGACGACATTAAACAAGAAATTAGTCTATGCAATGAACTGATAATGCCACTATGGCATACCAGAAGCTAGGGGATATCAAAGAGCAATCTTAAGAGGGAAGTCAGTAACAGTGAATTCCTACATCAGAAAAACTGAGTAAGAACAAAAAGGAACCCCCCATCCCACTGTCAGCAACAGCAAAGACAGTAATACTAAAAATGCCCCTCGTGGTCCTAGTAAAACAAAAACAGCCTAAACCCAAACCTGTTATGAGGAAGGAAATTAGAAGGCAGGAGAATAAAGGAATGAAACTGAGACTTAAAACAAATAAAAATCAATGCTTTCAAGAGTTGAAGGATTAATCAAAATAGATAAAACTTTAGAGAATCTTACCAAAGAAAAGATCCAAAATGAAGCAATTAGAAGTGAAATAGAGTGTGCACAGTGCTTTGGTAGTATCCAAGTCAGATCCCTGAAATGGCTGTGTAATTCCATCCAAGTATGCTGTGGGATTTTTTCTGGGTGTGGAGCTTGGCCTCTGGCTGTGGGGGGTGGAAATGGTCTCCTGTTATTAGAGTTCTCCTGAGCCATTTAATATAGAATGGCAGTCCTACTTGATTCTGTTCTTCATGTCTGTGTGCCAAAGCACAAGGCTGCTTCACCTAACTTTTCAACTGCTAACCCACACTGCTTCTTCAGACTCCATGCCACTAGTCTTGCATTCCGTTGTGTGTACCTGTGGCAGGACTTAGTTGCACAGGTCCTGGCTGTGTGTCTCTCCCAGGACCTGGCCTGGTCTTGCTGGTCCCAACTTGATTGATTATACTTTTATTTTGTCTTGGTGGTTTTTGTTGTTATTGTTGTTTGGGCTTTATTTTTTGTGGTTATGTTTGTTTTGTCTTTGTTTTTTTTTTTATTTTTTTCCATTTAGGTTTCGTACTTTTCTTTTTGTTTGCTTCTACTTCTTTCTCACTTTCCTTCATCTCCTTCTTGAATTTATAATATTTTCAAAGGAGTAAATATTGTCTCTTGTATTTCTGATTCACTTCAATATTTCATTTTTTCTTTTATTCTTTATCTCCTGTGTCCTCAAGTATCCCCAAACTTGGGTGATCATCGTTTTCCCTCAAGCCTTGCTTCTACTATATTTGAAGTCATTCATCTCTCTACATTTTCTCCTACCCCTCTTAACACTCCCCTCGGCAAAGGGTAAAATCACTCCACTGAGGAGAAAATCATTGCATATAAGTTCCTGGTATATGTTGAATTTTGTTACATAACTGTAGAATTTATTCCTGTGGTTAAAGTTATCAGGTTAATAGTTACCACAGTTTGTCAGTAGCTAGGCTGTATTTGATGCTATTCTTATTTCTAACTGTATTAATTTAGCCAGGATTTCATACATGTTATAATTAGTTTTTCTAACTTATATAACACTGTGATTGTATGGAGTCATAATCATCATCATAGTCCATTACCAAAGGACTGAGTGCTGAGCTAAATAGCAAATTGGAAAGGTAGGCTCTTGGAATAGGCATAAATAATCACCTATATCTAGATGACATCCCTGAAGAACAGACATCTAGGGAAGCCTCAAGAGTAATGATAAAGCTATGTACCAAAACAATCAGAAAGCATCAACACAGAAAACAAAATGAGATAAAATAGAAAATGACAACACACAGAAGCAAAATGTAATCATAGACCCCTAGCCCACCCAGGGCAAGCTTAGAGCACAATGAGATAGATAAAATCAGAAGTCAAGCATCTTCTGAAATAATAGCAAAAGAAGTAAAACAACAAATAGACAAGGCTATAGAAAAACAATCTCTAAGGTACAAAAAGAAACGATGATCAAAATGAAAGATAATAGAGTATACATGGATTTTGAAAAAGTGGTTAGGAAAATAAAGAAAATCATAAATGCTCAACATAGGAAAGACATGGAATCCATAAAATATATCCAAATAAAAATGCAGGAGATTTAAACCTCCATTGAAAATATAGGCAATAGATTGAATGAAGGCATGTATGGAGTGTCATATCTGGGAGACAGAATTGCAGTTAACAACCATAAAAAGAGATGAAATAGGGGAACTCACAATGGATTCTGCCAAAATCCAGAAATTATTGATTGTTACTTTGAGAACCTGTGCTCTAATAAAATGGAAAATTCAGAGGAAATAATAAATTCTTCCATATGTATGAACTACCAAAGCTAAATCAAGAGACAAACATCCTGAATAAGCCAATATAAGTCAGTGAAATTGAGGAAATAATAAAAACATGGCTAACTAAGAAATGCTCTTGTCTTGTTGGAATCACTGCTGAGTTCTGTAAAAACTTTACAGAAGATCTACTGCCAATATTCTTCATATTCTTTAATGAAATTGAAAGAGACAGTCTTCCAAAAGTCATTCCTGGAAACAAGCATTACCCTGATTCTAAAACCAGAAAAATGACTCTACCAGGTAAGAGAACTATAATCCAATCACATTAATGAACATAGATGCAAAAATCTTCAATATAATAGTGGAAAACAGTGAAACAAATCATTAAAAAGAGTGTACATCTTGTCCAGCTAGGAGTCGTTCCAGGGATGCAAGAATGGTTCAACATATGTAAATCAATAAATGTAATGTACCACATAAACAGAAGCAAGGACAGAAATCACAGTCATCTCTGTAGAGGCTGGAAAAGCATTTGACAAAATGCTTTACTTGTAAGAAGGCTGAATAGGAATAGAAGGTGTTTATCATAATCTGATAAGAGCCATCTATGACAAACTAAAGGCCAATATCATACTAAACGGACATGAGCCACGTGTGGTGGTGCACTACTGAAATCCCAGCACTTGGGAAGTTGAGGCAGGAGGATCTTTGCAAGTTCGAGACCAACCGAGGCTGCAAAGTGAGCCCAAAGCCAGGCTGGACCACATAGTGAGACCCTATCTCAAAAAGAAATAAATAAAGAAATAAATAAATGGAGATGAGCTGAAGAATTTCCTTCTAAAATCAGGAAAAGGACAAATATGTCAACTATCAACACTTCTTTTCAATAAATTTCTCAAAAAAGTAGCCAGAGCAATTAGATATGTGAAAGTAATAATAAAATGTGAATAGACAAGGAAGAAGATAAATTATCATTATTGGCAGATGCCATGATCTTATATATAGAACACTTTCAAAAATCCACCAGAAGACTCCTAGAATAACTGATTTCAGTAATATAGCAGAATATAAAATCAGCACTCATAAATCAATAGCAGTGTTGTACACTAATTCCAAGGTAACTCACTGAGAGGGGATAGTAGGCAAGTAATACAGTTCACAATAGCATGAAGAAGAATTAAATTTTAAGGCATTAATGTAACAAAGGAAATGAAAGAAGTCTACCATGGAAACTATAGTACTCTGAAAAAAAAGGAGATTGAAGAGAATGTCAGAAAATAAAAAGATATTCCCTGTTCCTAAACAGGCAGAATATAGTCAAAATGGCCATGCTTTCAAAACTGTTATACAAGTGTACTGCAATCCAAGTTACATTTCTTAGGAATTTCACAAAACAATCCTAAAATTTATATGGAACTAGAAGAGATCTAAAATAGTAAAAGCAATTTTGGACAAGGAGGACAATGCAGGGGCCATCATTAGTCCAGACTTCAAGTTAAATTACAGAGCTACAGTGATAGAAACAGAGTTGTATTGGCTACAACAACAATGACAACAACAACAACAAAAACACAATAAAAACAGACTTGTAACTCAGCAGAGTGGTTTAGAATATGCAGAAGCAACTTCAGACTCACTCAGCTATACTATCTTTGAAGAAGTTGTAAAATTCTTTTGCTGAAAGAAAGATAGTGTTTTTAACAAATGGTGCTGGGAAAACTGGTTGTCAAGATGCAAAAGATTGAACCTAGACCCATGTCTGTCACTATGTGTTAAACTAAAAGTGGATCAGGGATCTAGACATTAAAACAGAAACAATCTGGTGGTAGACCAAATAGGTAAAACATATACAGATTTAACACAATCCCAATCAAAATACCATTGACATACCTCACAGATCTAGATAAAACACTACTAAAATTCATTTGGAAACAGAAGAAACCTAGAATAGCAAAGGCAATTCTAGGCAACAAAAGCAAGGCAGGAGGCATCTCAATTCCTGACTTGAAACAGTACTATAAAGCCACAGTGATAAAATAAGCTTGGTAGTGGGAAAGAAATAGACCTGAGGATCAATGGAACAGATTAGAAGATGCAAGCACAACTACAAAGACACTTAGCCACCTGATATTTGACAAAGGGGCTAAATATGTCCACTGGAAGAAGGATAGTCTCTTTAATAAATGGTTTTGGAAAAATTGGCTCTCTACATGCTGAAGACTGAAACTAGACCCAAGCCTATTACCATGAAAAAAACTATTCTAAATGGATCAAAGATCTAAATATTAAAACAGAAGCACTAAATCTAGTGGAAGACAAAGTAGGTAGAAGTCTTGGAGACATAGGGGTAGTCAGAGAATTCATGAACAAAACGCAAACTCCAAGGGAAACACTTCAAAGAATCAACAAATGGGATCTCACATTATTGAAAAGTTTCTGCACTTCAAAGGAAATCGCCAACAGAGTGAAAAGAAAACCCACAGAGTGGGAAAGAATTTTAGCCAGCAACCCCTCAGACAAAGGACTTGTGTCCAGAACATATAAAGAATTGAAAAGCATCACCCCCCCAAATTCAAAGACCCTCTCCAAAAATGGGCATCTGAGATGAACACACAGTTCTCAGAGAAAAATATACAAATGACAAATAAATACATGAAGAAATTTTCACCATCACTGGTCATTCGAGAAATGCAAATTAAAACAGCATTGAGATTCCACCTTACCCTGGAAAGAATAGCTGCCATTAAGAAATCAACTGATAACAAATGTTGACGAGGCTGTGGGGAAAAAAGGAACACTGCTGCACTGTTGCTGGGAATGTAGACTGGTGCAACCATTATGGAAATCCATATGGAGAATTCTCAGAAGACTAGGATTGGAAGCCCCATTCAATCCAGCTATTCCCCTCTTGGGTATTTTCCCTGAAGAACTGAAAAGGTCATATCACAGTGATATATGTGCACCCATGTTCATAGCTGCACAATTTGTGATAGCTAAATCCTGGAAACAACCAAGATGCCCATCAACTGCAGAGTGGATGAAAAAGATGTGGCATTTTTATCCAATGGAGTATTACTCAGCTATAAAAAGGATGATTTTGAGGCCTTCATAGTTAAATGGAGGCAACTTGAGATTATTCTCATTAGTGAAATAAATAAGAATCATATATATAAATATCATATTGTGTCTCTAGTGTAAAAAGTATATAAGAACTACAAGTGTAATAAAGCCAAAATGTGTAATTGCTATTGTGAAAAACAGAGGAAAAGAAAGTGCTCTAAGGGATATAACTGCATGTAAGTTTGAGTGTTTAAAATAGATGACCATATTGCTGAATATTTGCTGGATCTTTGAGTGGAGCTCTTCGTATTCTGACTGTTTGAATGTTTACTATGTACCCTTTAACTTTGTAACTTGAACAACTACATCCAGGATGACAGTATGTAATGTATAAATTACTGATTTCTTAGTAGGGCTTTTTCTCATTTTCCTTTCTTTCTTTTGTAATTTTGTATTGTTGCTATCCTTTTTTCTGTTTTGCTTTTTTTTCTTCTCTTGAAATAAAATTTTAAAAATAAAGAAATGGGTAAAACACTTGAGGACACAGGAGTAGACCAAGACGTTTTGAAAAAACCCTTTTGGACAAAAAATAACAACAGATATCAACAAAGGTGATCACATAAAACTTAAATAGCTTCTGCACAGCAAATAAAATGACCACCAGTGAAGAGAAATTCCATAGAGTCGGAAAAAAATTTGCCAGTTACTCTTTATAGGAATAATATCCAGAATATATAAAGCACTAGAAAATGCTAACTCCCAAATTTAAATAGCCAATAAAAACATGGCCATCTGAAATAAAGTCTCTTTTCAAGTGAAAAATTAAAAATGGTAGATAAATACAAACGCAGAAAATGATGTTCACTATAGCTTGCCATTCAAGAAATGCAACTTAAACAACACTAAGATTCCTTCTTACTCCAGAAAGAATGGTTACCATGAAGAAATTAAGTAATAACCAATGTTGGCAAGTCTGGGGAAAGAAAGGAACGCTTCTTTTGTGGGAATCAATATTGAAATTCCTCAAAAATGTAAAGCTGGAAATTCCATTTGATCTAGCTATTTCTCCTCTAAGTATCTTCCCAATAGAGCTAAATAAATCTTATCACAGTGAGATATATATATTTATAACAGCAAAATTCATAGAAGCTAAATATTGGAAATGGTCCATATTTCCATCAATGGGTAAATGAAGAAAGAAAATGTGGTATTTATACAGAATGGAATACTACTTACCATAAATAAGGATACACTTGAGATATTTGTGGGAAAATGGATATACCTTTAGACTATAATATAAAGTTGGTCATAGTATTATGATTAAACCACAGTATTAAGTGAAGTAAAGGATACAAAAGCTTAAATATTCCAGGGTTTGTCTTGCATAACTCAATTTATAGATAATCATGCCATAAAAGGCAGGTAATAATAAAAGAGAGCAATAATTTGTTGTTATTCAGCATGGACAATGTATCTAAAATTGTACTTTAATTTAGTATAATTGTCTTATGTTTTTAGGGTTTTTTTGGCCTGTCTGGCATCACTGTGTAAATGAAAATTAACTTTATTATGACTTACAAATAAATGAATCTGATGCCTGGAACATATATGGTGGGGTAATTGAAGATGAAAAAGGAATTTAGATGTATTTTGTACATGTATCAACTCCCTATATTGGACATAATCAATATGTTCCAAAAACATGTACTATTAAAAATTAAAATAGTTACTTTTTGTCATTATATATCTATATGAGGATTGAATTTCCTTCACAAGTTTCAAATGAAACATTTTACAGCAGATCTGAATGCAAAAACAGTTATAATTTCTGCTGTCTTGTTAAGGCAGATTTTGAAGCAATTTGTAAAACCTGGGACTTTTCTCATTGAATTTTCTTTATTTTGTAAAATATAATTACTTTTATGAAATGTGTTTTATATTAGCCTGTTATGAGGCTACTAATGTTATCTAAAATATACTAATACACATTTTAAAATTTTACCAGCTCTCATATAGTTAAGATTGACAATCTATATAAATAAAAGTGCTTTGGGGTACCCTAAATTTTCTAGTGAAGAGTAGTTTTCAAACAAAAAATGGAGAGCCTGATACATTCAGCTAGGAAACCATTTGATTTGTTAAGTATACCTTCTTTGTTACCTTCTTTGTTCATGAATTTTTGTTAAAACTAGTGAAGAGAAAAGGCCATGAATGGAGCCTTTAGCAGTATATTTCTGGAGTCTTTACATGAAGTTCATATCAGTGTATTAATACTGTTACTTTTCTATACTCTACTCATCACAAATATATTATAGGTCCATGAGAAACATGTCAAATATTTCATATACTGTCTTTGCTAAGATGTCTCTTTTGCATAATTCCAATTGGACTTTTTAATTCTTGAATTTTAACACTGCTTTCTACAACTAATACTAGTTATCCTTTAGAATGTATGTTAAAAATATTTTCTCTCAGTCTATTACTTGTGTTTTCATTCTCTTAACAAAGTATATTTAAAAGTAAATTTTTCAATTTAGTGAAATTCAATTTTTTTCTTTATGTATTGTACTGTTGATGTCACATCTAAGAACTTTACCTAGACCTTCATCTTAAATATTTTTTCCTAAAATGTTTACAGCTTTATATTTTACATTTAACTCCATGATCCATTTTGAGTAACTTTGATATGTGTGTGAAATTTAGTTGGAGGTTCATTTAATTACCTGTGGATATCTATTTGCTCTATACTATTTGTTGAAAAGGCTTTTTTTGTATCTCTGGCAAGAATTATAAAACATGTGTATATGGAATTATTTCTGTTCCATTGATATAACCCTGCAACAATTGCACAATGTTGATTATTGTGGTGATATAATAACTTTTAATCAGGCAGAATGTTTCTTTCTGCCTTATTGTTTTAAAAACTCTTTAAGATATTTTAGTTCATTTATCTTTTCATATAAATTTTAAAATAATCTTGTCTATACATGCCAAAAGTCATGCTAGGATTGTCATAGAAATTGTGTTAAAAATGTGTATTAACTTGTGGAGAACTGACAATTTCAATATTTTAGGAGTCCCAACACATAAACTAACGTCTCTTTATTTACTTAAATCTCCAATATTTTTAATCAGAATTGTGTAGATTTAGCACAAAGTGTTGTATATATTTTGTTGGATTTATACCTAAACATTTAGAGAGCTCTTTTTGGTCCTTGTTGCAGTCCAGGAAGTTTATATGTGTAATCTCATGGAAAAATTATTGGATCTAGCGAGTTAATTCCAATCTACATCTACCAGTATGACACATGGTGAGAATAGACACTAAGGCATATTTGTAGTTGTGGGGAGCCCAGGGGGACCTCCTAGGTTGATGACTAACTTGAATAAAGGCCTTGACCAAGGGCAGAATTCACTATTATTAATTCATGAAGAAGGGGATGGTGTAAGGATGAGTGACTGTGAAAATGGCAGGAAGCACATGAGTCCTATGAACTGGGCTATGTAGGAGGCCTGAAATTACCTTTGCAATGTGAAGAGAGAAGGATGTAAAGAAAGAGTAATCTGCATAACACAATTCCAGGGTCAGTGCTTCCACTCTGATGTGTAATTTTGTGTACCCTGGAAAGTTATAACCTCTTATCTTGAGGCTCAGTCCCTGCTGACAGTATGGCTCTCCTTCCTGCCTGGCTCACATGATTTTTGGGAGCTATGAGGTGAGGCAACACTGACCTGTCATGTCACTTTACTTTAAAGACTACACATCAGCATCCCAACTATACCCATTTACATTGACGCCAACAGAGGGGATAAAGAGAAGTCACAGCCAACTCCATACATATGAATACATTGAAATAGGACTAAGTTTAGCTAAAATGGAGATAATTGATCTTTTTTCAAGGAGAATCATCCAAGTGGTCCTCCACAATGATCAGCTTTAAAGGTTATTATTTTTAAGAGTTTATGCTTATGAATCAATTGTTAATGTAACATTTTATTTTATGTTTATCTTATATCCTGAGACCTTCCTGAACTCATTTATTAATTCTCTGATTTTTCTAGATTTCTTAGAATTTCATATCTATGCAATCATATCTGCTTTACAATTTATGTACTATATATCTTTTTCTTGATTTACTGTACTGTCTGGAATTACATACTAGTTCTATGTTTAGTAAAAGTAGTTAGAGAAATCCTTGCCTTTTTTATTTGTAGGGTAAAAGAAGGCATTTAGTGTGTCTCCACTGAGTATAATGCTAGCTTTAAGCATTTTTTAGATGTTATTTATCAAGTTCAGGAAGTGCCTCTGCATTTCCATTTTTTCTGAGAAGTTTTACCATGTATATATGGTATATAAAATGAATTGGAAAAAGTTCTTTAATTTCTGGAGGCAACTGAAAAATTGGATAAATCCTTTAAATACTTGGAGAACTCCTCCAAAGGAGTCATCTTGGATAGGAGTTTTGGGGGCATTTTAAAATTACAAATTCAATTTTCTTAATGGTTTTATTGCTGTTCTCATTGTTTTATATCAGATGAATTGTGATAGTTTGCCTTTGCTTTAATGGGCTCATTTTTTTCTGAAGTCTGGATCTGAGAGGATATAAAGCTGAAATAAAGAACTTAACTCATCATTCTGTAGCAGGGTCTCTGAATCCCTTTGCAGAAGAGTAATTTTCAGGATGCATCAGTAAGAGGCATGAGTAGTATTTATTAGAAACTTAGGACACACTAAAGAGCAAAGTGTGGGCAATCAGAGAAGTGAGATGCATTACACCTGGCAACTGGGAACATTTATATTGTAGTTTTCTCGAAGGAGTGGAAAGTCTCAGAACTACTCCCCAAGTGAACCACTTGCTCATTCTATAGGTATGGGCTTTTTTAAGTAGGTATTTTAAATATTTTTGTATTCACTCAACCTGTTCTCTTTTTCTACAATCAGGCTCTTCTGGCTTCTTCCTTTTTCAAGTAAACTAGTTAATGGAGTTTTAGTATTTCTGAGAAATTTGAGTGTGATGGGTCTGGTAGGGAAAGATCATAAATTTAACCAAAGGAATCCTGATATAGATCAACTTGGATAAGTTTGGCCGGGTTCTGGAAGTTGGAATCTTAAAAGTAAAATTTTCAGTTGTTATTTCCTTTGTCTCTTTTTATATCTATTTTTATTTATTCTAGTACAAATTCATTTAACTTATAAAATTTATTTGTGAATATATTATTTTTATTTTATTGTCTGCAGCATCTATAGTAACATCTTGTTTCATTGTTGACATTAGCAATATGTGGTTTCTCTCTCCTTTAATTTGCTTGTGGTTTACCACTGTTACTGATACCAAGAATCAGATGTTTGTTTCATTTATTTCCTCTATGTTTATCTTTTCAAATTATTTAACTTCTGTGCTTATCCTTTACTCTTTTCTTACTTCTGCTTGCTTTGATTTTATTCTGGTCTTTTTCTAGTTTCTTGAGATGACAGCTTATATTAGTGAGTTTAGATTCATTTTCTAAATGAATTTAACTAGATACTACCAATTTCTCTTTAAGCACTGCATTGACGTATGTCTGAAATTTGTATGTTATATTTTCATTTTCATCCAGTTCTAGATATATGTATATGTCTGTGTATGTATGTATATACATGATATCTATACACATTTTCAGATACACTACACATACATGTTCATATACATATATTCATACACATTATGTACATGGTAGTACTGGGAATTGAACACAGGAGATTACACGTGCTAGACAAGCACTCTACAACTGAGGTATATATCTAACCCTTTTTAATGTTTAAGCCAGGATCTTTCCCATCTTCTCTTCCTTGCCCCCCAAAGAGCTCTAATTGCAGGTATGTGCTACCACATCCAGTTTTCCACATGCTTTTTTAGTTAGGGTTTTTGTTTGACCTGTGAATTATGAGGAACATTGTTTAATTTCTAAATATTTGAAGACTTCACTATTATTATTTTGTTGATTTGTAGATTGATTATATTATAGTTGGAAAACTTCTTTAGTACGTATTCTACTTTTTTAACCATTTTGAGGTTTGTTTATTGCCTAGGAAATGGTATATCTTGGCACATATTTTGTTGGCATATCAAAATAATGTATAGTCTTCTGCTTGTGGGTGATGTGTGCTCAATATGTATAGGTTAAATCCTGTTGGTTGAGAGTGTTTTTGCATCTCATATATCTTTATTTTTAGTTTCATAATGTCATGACTTATATGCCCCTCCCAAAGCCTCATTTAGTCATAGGTGGGGCTTTTTGGAAGTGGCTGGAACCAGGGTTTGTGCTGTTGAGACCCAGGATGTGATGTTGTGATAGATTCCTGATGTGATACTAAGATTAAGGCTGCTCTACCATGATTGTGAATGCTACCTACTCTAAGAGTGAGTAGCCTGGATAAAATATAAGAGGCAGATAGAGTACCATTGTTTGATGTTTGTTACTGCTTGCTGCTTCTGCTACCTTCTGCTTGTCATGAACTGTTTCTGCTCCCAGATGTCTCTCTGCCTTGCTACCCTGCCTTGGAGCCAGACTACTGTGAACTGAAATCTCTACAAACTGTGAGCTAAATAAACTTTTCCTCCTTTAACTTTGCATGTTGAGTATGTTGTCTCAGCAACAAGAATAGTAACTGAGATGACTCATTGGTTGAGAGGTGTGGAAGTTTCTTTTCTTTTCTTTTTCCTTTTTTTTTTGGTGCCAGGGATTGAACTCATGACCTCGTCCTTGCCAGGCAGGTGCTTATGCTGCTGAGCTGAATCCCCAGCCAGAAGTTTCTGATGATAATAACAGGTTTGTGTATTTCTCCTCTAGGCTCTATCATTCTTGCTTTACATAATTTTATTCACTACATTTTGGTGTATTCACATTTAGGATTATTTTTTCCTGTTCAAGTATCACTTCTATAATTATGTAACTTCTCCTTTGTCTCTGATATTTCTTTAATATTACTTGATCTAATATCAGTGCAGATGCTATTGTTTTCCAGTGGCTAATATTTTCATATTATATCTATTTCTTTCTTTTCAAATTGCTTGTTGTATTTCAAGTGCTAATGAGGGGGACGATTTCTTAAGTCCAGTCTACAAATTTCTCTCTTTTAGTTGATGCTATTTACATTTAATGTAATTATTTGATACTTAGGGCTCTTAATTTTTTTCATTTTGCTGCTTTTGTGTGTGTGTATGTGTGTTCTCTGTTTCTTTTTCTCATTGTACCATTTCTATGCCTTCCCAGGAGTACTTGAACATTTTTTAGGGTTATACTTTGAGGCATTTCTATATTTTTAGTATATCTCTTTACCAATTTTGTGGTTGTTCTGGTCTATGTTACATGTATAAATATGTAAAATGCCACTCTACATCTTTCATCATTTTATCGATTTTATTTATTGTAGTGAGGGATTGGAAGGAGAACAATTACATACAGGAAACATAATTTATAGTATTATTTTATGATGGCAGCCTAGGGAGTTAAATACAAAGAAAGTGCAGGAAATCTGTCCACAACACTAAAGACCTAGAAAATTCAGCTGAGGGCTTGGATCCCATGGCAATAACCTGCATGAATTCAGCTGAAAATCTAGAGCCCACAACAGTGCCCCATGCAAGTCTACCCTACAGATCTGCACTGGAAAGGTCCAGAGGTTGGTGGTGGAAGCGAGAAAGTCTATGCCAGCTGGGTGAAGGAGCTGTGCAGGCTGAGGATTCTGTACTAGAGCCAAGAAGCGATGCACAAAATAAGAACCAGGGCTCCCCTAACAAGTACCATTGCCATCCTCAGTGACAATGAGGTTCCAAGCTTCTCCACTGATTATAGCTGAGTACATATTAGGAAGCCAGCATGACACACTTATCCTGGAGAGTAAACCACACACATCTTACCCTTTGGAGCCAGAGGCAGTGCTCAAAGTATGGACCAACGCTCCCCAAAGTGAACCACAACCATTCTCAGCAACAAGGTCCTGAGCTCCTCTGATGATAAAAGCCAAGTTCATATCAGAGGAGCCAGCATGACAGGCTCCTCCTGGAGAACCAACGGCTCCAAAGTACAACACTTAGGTGAACCCACAATGCTATTTTTTCCTCTCCAGGTCTCCTTTTTATGCTAGCAATAGTCCTCAGGTGAGCTATCTATGCTCAGCAACGTGCTGATTCAGTTCAATTGACCACCAGTTACCAACCCACTGCACTAGTGAAGTACTGTGTATAAAATTTACCAAATTTTGTTATATAATCATCTCATTTATAATTTCTTACATATTAATGCATTTAGAAGACATCAATGTTATATTTTTTGCTTAAACTGTCAAATAGTTTAGAAAACTCAAGAAGTGAAGAGCATCCTATTTACCCACATTTTTGCTTACTCTTTTAATTGTTAATTAAGGTCCAAATTCCCAACTTGCATTGTTTTATTTCTGTTTAGAAAAAAATTTTAGGCTTAACTATACATAGGTGAAATGTCCTGTTGTCTTTGTTGCTTTCAGAACCTCTTTTTGTCTTAATTTTCATAAGGTTCATTATGATGTATTTATTTGAATTTACTTGATTTTTGAATTTTTATGTTTATACCACAAGGCAAAATTGGAATGGTTATTTTCCTAGTACTTTTTCAACCTCAACTATTTTCCTACTTTCTTTTGGAACTTCAGTGACATACATGGTAAATATTTTGTTATAGTTTGATTGTCTCTGATTCTATCTGGCTTTGGTATTCTGTCTCTCTTTCTCTCTCTCTCTTCTCTCATTGCTCTCTCATGTATAAACACACACATTTATTTTTCTTGTTATTGCTTAGAGTAATTTTTATTGCAATTACTGATTTTCCCTCTGTCCCTGTATTTTGCTTCTGAACATATCCATTGATCTTATTTGATGTATTTTATATTTATAAAATTTAAATTTGGTTCTTTATATTTTATTTCTTTGACAAAAGTTTCTATATGTTTGCTGAAGCTTTCTATTTTCATTTGTTTCAAGTGTCTTCGTAGTTATTCATTGAAGTATTTCTAAATCTTGTTTAAAATTTTGTTCAGTTATTCTAATTTACTTCTCTGAGGTTTGATATTTATTATCTTAAATTTTATACTGGTTAAGACATTCCTGGACTTATTATAATGAATGATTTCAAATTCAAACTTCAGATTTTTACATTATGTCATGAAACTGGTTCTCAAAAGTGGGAGTAGCTTGCCCATCAGCTGCAGATTGGTTAGAAAGCCATGACACTTTTATACAATGGAAAACTACTCAGCTATAAATAAAGAAAACCTTGAGACTCTTGTAGGAAATGAACAAAACTTGAGATCATGCTCAGGGGTTAAAAAATTGAGAATCACTTAGGTGAAAAGCGTGTTGCCTTCCTAATATAAAAACTAAAGGAGTTAGTGGGATACAGAATTTACAATACATCCTGTGAAAGTGAAAGGGGAGGAATTGTCTAAAAAGGGAAGGCAGTGGCCATTGTTAATCTATTATCATGATTTGAAACCCATATTGTTTTCATTGTTCTGTTTAGTTTGGTTTTATTCTGTTTCAGTTTGTCTACTTGTATTAGATTTGATGGCATGGGCAGCTATTCCAAAGATAGCAGGACATCTTATGGTAACCATTTTTGATTTATAGGTAACTATTTTGAAGACAATAAGATACACTATGATACCCATTCTGGTTTGCCTATTATCTTCTTTTGAAGTCCTATAATGTCTCCAATGTTTTGTTTTTATTGCTTTTGTTCTGTACTGTTTTGTTCAATTTTATTATGCCTGATGATATGGGCAGTTCTTTTGACGATAACAAGAGGCATTATGGTAGCCATTGTTGATCTCCTTATATTTTGTTTTTAAGTCATGTACTATGTGCATCCTTCTTTTGATTGACTCTGTTTTGCCTTGTCTCATTTGGTTTTATTCTCTTCAAAATAAAAATAGAAAAATAAGAAAATTCAGCAGTGAATCCAGCAATATCTTGGCTTTTCTCTGTTGTTAGGTTTTTTGTTTAAATTACTGCTTCAATTTCATTGTCTCTTATCAGACTGTTGAAAGTTTTTACAATTTCTTGGTTAAGTTTTTGCAATTCATTTACTGTATGCCTAAAAATTTGTTCATGTCTTACAGTTTCCAATGTATTGGAATATTGGTTTTTAAAATAGTTACTAATAATTGTCAAAATTTCAGCAGTGTCTGGTGTAATTCCATCTTTTTCATTTTTAATTTCATTGAAGTGGGTCTTTTTCCTTCTTTTGGTAAATTTTACTAAGTGTTTGTCTAATTTCTTTATTGTTTTGAAGAGTCAGTTTTTCAAATCATTATTTTTTTTCATTCTGAATTTCATCGATTTTTCCTCTGATTTTTCCAATTTTCTTTTTTACAGTAGTTTTAGATTTGGACTGTTCTTGTTTTTATGGGAATTTGAAGTGCACCAACATGTTCTTTATTTGAATTTCCATTGTTTTCTAATATTTAGACATTCACAGGAAAAAACTTTCACACCTTAATATACTTTCATTGTGTTACATAGTTTGTGGTATATTGTACTGGCTATATCATTTGATTATAGTAATCGTTTGTTCCTTGATTTCTTTTGTGACTCAATGATTATGAAAGTATGTATTATTACTATATCCAAGTATTTTGATTTTGTGTTTCTTTCACCATTTCCAATTTCAGTGCACTATGATCTGATAGGATACATGGTATAATTTTAATTAATATGTATTGAACCAAGTAAGCTTCATGGGATAATATGTGATCTGTTTTGGAGAAATTCGCATGTAATGCTGAAAAGAATGTGAATTCTGTTGTATGGTGAAACAATCTGAAGATATCTATTACTGTAACATTTGCTGTAAGGTGTATTTCAATTTCATATTCTTTGTTGATTTTTGTTTAGTTTATATATTTGTGAAAGGATGATTTTATGGTTTATAAGTGGATGACCTCTGAAATTCTCATTTATAGGTGGAAGTCTTTTGTTCATTAGTGAGGCTGACTGTATTTAGGGTTCATGATATTGAATTAGTCAACTGATTTCAATTAGCATACTACTGGGTTTGAATGAATAGATTTACTGGAGACACACCCTAGGTGTAGGTGGACGCACTCAAAGTGTTTGTAACCTGGATGAGATAAAAGGAAAAAAGAAGATTGCTGTTTGCTGCTTCACTGCCTCATGCTTTCTTTGCCATGGGCTATTTTTCCTCTGTAATACCCCTCTGACATGCCACCTTAACTTGGAGTTTGATGACCATGGACTGAAACTTCTACAAATTGTGACCCAAAAGGAAAACAAATCTTTTCTCCTTCAGTTGTGAATGCTGAGTATTTTGTCTCAGGAATGAAGAAAGTAAATAAGACAGGTGTGGAGATCAGTCATATTGATTGCTTTGCTTTTTATCTCATTTTTCTTTTACTTTTTAATTTATTATTTATTTATTTATATATTTAATTTAATGTTTCATGTCCAATTGTATTTGTTTTATGATGCTAGTTGTGCAGTACTTGTGTGTATATTTAGAGTTCTTTACAACTGTTAACTCTACTCATTGAATTGTTTATTTAACTAAGATGTAGTGATTTTATTTGCCTTTTCTGGTGAGTTTTGGCTTCAAGTCTATTTTGTCTGAAAAGAGAGTATTCTTGCTTGTTTTCAGAATTCCATTGCATGGAACATTGTTTTTCATCCTTTGATTTTTAATCTATGTATCTCTTTTTGGACTAGATGTTGCTTTTTTCTAACAGCTTTTAGAATTCTGTCTTTGTGTTATATTTTTGGTATTGTGAGTATGATTTGTCTTGGAGAAGTTCTCGGGTCAGAGATTTTTAAGGTTAGATATGTCTTGTTTACATGTGTGTGGAATTGTGTCCTCATACTTGGAAAGTTTTTTGCTATGATTTCACAAAGTGTGATCTTTTTTATTTCATTTTTTTTGCTTTCTCATTTTGCTCTGACTCCAATTAATTTCAAGTTAGTATTCTTTGCATCATTTGGCTGTTGTTGGATTAGTTTTCCTGCTGTCTTATTTTTATGGTATCTCTGCGTACATAGTCACATGCATCAAACTTGTCTTCTGCTTTTGGTATTCTTACCTCACACATTTGTCATTTCATTTTTGAGGCCCATACTTTTTCTAGATTTCTTTATATTTTGGATTTCTGTTTGGTACATTTGTCATTTATATTTTGAATTGTTTGGTTAGGTTTTTTTAATTTTTTGAATCTACTTTAAGCTCATGTATTAAGTTCTTCATTCAACTATCTGTTTAGTTTTATTATCTTTGAACTCCTTGAGTTTCTTTATTTCTTCTGTGATCATTTTATATAATTGAGGAGTTTGATGTTTGATTTGCCTTCCATCAATTCTCCTTAACCTTTGTTGGGTTAATTGGGAAATTTGGGATGCATTTTCCTGCCAATTCACATGCCTTTTTTGTGTATTGATTGTTTTTTTCTTAAATTGTTTTTTAATTTATAAAGTGGTGAAATACCACAAAACAAGATGAACAAAGCCAATTAAGACAGTGTAGTGAAATTAGTACAGAAATTCACAGCAGGTTACCAGGATAACAATAACGGGTACCATAGTATATCTCATTTTCTTCACAATAGTTGTTGTTTCAATCAGGTATAGCAAAATCAAAGGAAATACAGAACATTATAGAACTTATCAAAATGCAATATTGAATAGAGCAATACCATTAATCAGAACAAAGCAAAACAGCGATAAAATATTTGCCTTCAAAGAGATGGTAGAAAGAAATCCCCCTTATTTGCTATATTGCATATAGTCAACCTCACAAGAGATGCTTAGATCTCTGGTTACCACTTGCTAACGGGGGCAGGGTGATGGATGTTTGAATCTCACCCCTTGCACAGGTAGGCTCACAGCTGCTTACCAGGGAGGTGAGCTGGTTGCTTGGTTTCCCAGTGCCCTAAGTTCCAACATGGCGTGGATCTCAGGAGACTCTGATGGTTCTCGCCCTGGGGTGGCTGCAGTTTGTCAGGCCATAGCCACTTACCAGGGCGGCAAGCTGGATGCTTGGTTTCCCAGTGCCCCTGTGTACTGATTGTTAAGGATCAACTAGAATGGAGAGTCGGTTTTTAATATGAATATCCCTTTAAGTAGTGCCTGCTTTACACTGGTGTGATCTTGGTTTTCTTTGTTTTGTGATATTATCTACCTCTTCAAACTGTTCAAATGAATAGAATTGTACTGAGTCACTATTTTGTAGGGAAAGAATTTCGTTATTCCCCTCTTATTTGTATCTTTAATTTTTAATTTTAAAAGCAAACAAACAAAGGATAAATACAATATAGAATTAAAGAAAAAGAAATAGGAAATTAATACTAGTTAATATACTGCATATTGTTATCTTGAAAGTAGTTCAGATAAGATTTAGGCATAAAAAATGATCAAGCAATCAGACAACACAAACTGTTCTTTTTGATGAACAGAGATTAATAGTATAGTTGTCTATCTTGAATATATTCACATACACACACGTACGTGTGTGTGTGTGTGTGTGTATATAATCTTTTCCCTTCTTTCTTTTGTCTTGCCTCATTCTTGTTTTTCCTTTTTTAGAAATTTCTTTCCCTTTCATTTTCACAATATCTATTGTACATTTTGGATTTACTTTACTTTTGTTATTTACACTAGGGAGGCAATGCAATATTTACACATGAGAGTCTCATTCATCTCACTTATGAGTATGGTCTCTAGGTGCATCCATTTACCTGTAAGTCTCAAGTCTATCCTTCCTTATACCTCAATACTAATGCATTGTATAAAAATACCACATCTTTTTATTCATTCCTTGATTGATGGGTATTTGTGCTGCTTCTAAGATTTACCTATTACAAATTATGCTACTATGAACATGGGTGTGCATATATCACTGTGATATGATGTTTTTAATTCTTCTGGGGAAATACTCAAAAGGGGAATACCTGAGTTGAATGGTACTTTTAATCCAAGTTTTTCAAGAAACGTGTCCACCAATTTCCACACACTGATTGTACCAGTCTACATTCCCTCCAACTGTGGACAAAGGTTCTTTTTTCACCACAGCCCCTCCAGGATATGTTATTGGTTGATTTTTGCATGATGATAGTCATTTTTTCTGGCATGAGGTGGAATTTCAGTGTTTTTTTAATTTGCATTTTTTGAATGACCAGTGATGTTGAACATTTTTTATATGTTTATTTACCATTTCTATTTTTTCTCTGAGATGTCCATGTTCAGCTCATGAATTTGGGTGAGCCTGATGTTTTCTAGTTCTTTATATGTCCTGAATATAAGTCCTTTGTCTCAGGGACAGTTGGTTAATTTTTTCCCTATTCTGTGGGTTTTCTTTTCATACTGTTGGTGATTTGTTTTGAAGTACAACAATTTTTTTTAATACGATGGATCCCAGTTGTGGATTCTTTGAAGTACTTCCTGTTCAGCTTGTGGTTTTTTTTTTTTTCATAAACTTTTCGCCTACCCCTATGTCTTTAACATTTCTACATACCTTGTCTTTCAGTGTAGTGTTTCTGTTTTAATATTTAGATCTTTGATCCATTTTGACTTTAGTTTAGTGCATGGTGATAGGCATGGGTCTATTATAGTTTTAAGCATAAGAAAAGCCAGTTTTTCCAGCACCACTTATTAAAGAGGCTATTTTTCTTTCTCTGAACATGTTTTGCCCCTTTGTCAATGGTAAAGGTGTTAGAGTGTCTTTGTAGATGTGTATGCACCTTCTAGTCTGTTTTTCTGATCCTTGGTCTGTTTTTTTTTTTCCAGTACCATGCTGATTTTATCACATTCGCTTTATAGTATAATTTCAAGTCAGGAATTGTGATACCTCCTCATGCATTACTTTTGTTCCCAAGTACTATCTTGGCTACACTAGGTCTCTTCTGTTTCCAAATGAATTTTAGGAATGTTTTATCCAGATCTTTGAGGTATACTAATGATATTTTGATCAGCACTTCATTTAATCTGTATGATGGTTTGGGAAATATGGCCATTTTCACAATGCTGGTTTTTTCTATCCAAGAGCAAGGGATATCTTTCCATTTTCTGTTTCATCTTTTTCAGAGTATTATAGTTTTCTAGATAGAGATCCTTAATATCTTTTGTTAAATTCATTCCTGTGTTTCATTTTTTGGATGCTATTGTGAAAGCTGTTATTTCTGTAATTTGTCTCTCAATAAGTTTGTTAACAAGAATGCTATTGATTTTTGAGTGTTGACTCTGCATCCAGCTATGTACTGAACATACTTATTAACCATAGTAGTCTTTTGGTGGAGTTTTTGGAGCCTTCTCTGTAGAGTATCATGTCATCTGCAAATAATGATAATTTAAGTTTTTTCCTTTTATTCCTTATATTTCTCTCACTTTTCTAATTGCTTTGGCTAATGTTTCCAGGACTATATTGAATAAGAGTAGTGATAGTAGACATCCTTGTCTTATTCCTGATTTTAGAATGAAAGCTTTCAGTTTTTGTCCAGTTAGTATGATGTTGGCTGTTGTTTTTTTATAGATGACTTTTATCAGATTGAGGTAGAGACCATCTTTTCTTATTTTCTGTATGGTTTTTAGCATGAATGAGTATTGGACTTTATCAAAAGCTTTTTCTGCATCTATTGAGATAATAGTGTGATTTATGTCTTTGGTTCTGTTGATGTGGTGTATTATATTTATTGACATGTATGTATTGAACAGTCCCTGAATTCCTAAGATTAATCCCCTTAATTCATGTTGCGTAATCTTGATGATTTGCTGCATTCTGTTTTTTAGCTACTTTTGAGGATTTTTGCATCTGTATTCATGAGTAAGATTGGCCTATATTTCTCCTTTTTGGTTGGATGTTTCTCTGCTTTAAGTATTAGAATAATTCTTTCCCCAATTATGAGTTAAGGAGAATTGCTTCCCTTTCAGTTTTATTGAAGAGGTTTAGGAGTATTGCATTATGTCTTCCCCAAATTTCTTGTAGAACTCAGCAGTGAATCCATCAGGGCCTGGGCTTTTCTTTGTTGGTAAGTTTTTAGTGAGTTTTCAACTACAGTAACTGATGTCAGATTATTCAAAATTTTTATATCTTCTGGACTCATAATTCTTATGTTTCTTGGATTCTGTAAATTTCTTCTGTTTTTTCCAGACTATACATGTAAAAATTTACAAGTAGATATTGATGATCTGAACTTCCACACAGTCTGTATTAATTTCACCCTTTTCATTAGTCATTGTATGACTGCATTTTTTTCTTTCCTTTTCTTGAATAGGATTGGCTAGGGGCTTACCAATTTTGTTTATTCTTTAAAAGAACCATGTATTGAATTCATTTATTTATTCCATTGTTTTCTTAGTCTCAATTGCATTAATTTCTGATCTGATTTTTATAATTTTCTTCTTTCTATGTGCATTGGTATTGACTTGCTCTTCTTTTATTTTAGGCTTGAAGTGCAGCGTTGGATGGTTTATTTGTGCTCTTTCTGTTTTCTTGATGTGAGAATTTATTACTATATATTTTCCTCTTAGGACTATTTTCATTGCATTGGACAGGTTCCAGTATGTTGTATCCACATTTTCATTTAATTGTAGATACTGTTTATTTTCTTCTTTAATTTCATCTGTGCCCCATTTGTTTTTCAGGAGGCTGTTATTTAATTTCCATGTTTTTCATGTAGTTTTGCAGTTTCTTTTGACATTAATTTTCAATTTTGTTGTTTTATGGTCAGACAATATGTTTGGGATAATTTTAGTTCCTTTACATTTAGATAAGCATATTCAATTGAATAATAGATGGTCTATATTAGTGAATATCCCATGTGCAGCTGAGAGAATGCATATTCTATTGTTGAGTGGAAAACTGTAAACATCTTAGAAAGTCCATTTGTTCACTTGTTTCATTTTGTTCCATTACTTCTTTGCTGACTTTTTGTCTGGTTGATCATTTCTTTGTGACAATGGGGTATTAAGGTCCTTCATTACAATTGTGTTATTGCTTATATGATATTTCATATTTATTTATGATATTTCATATATTTATTTTATGTAGTTGAGTGCTCCCATATTTGGTGCATATATTTTTTATGATTGTTATCTCTTCCTCTTGAATTTTTCCTCTAATGAGTAGGTAGTGATCTTCTTTATCTCTTTTGATCAGTTTTTGTTTGAAGATCACATTGTCTGAAGACAGAATAGCTACCCTTTTTTATGCATTTATGTCACACAGAAATTCTTTTACATCATTTAACTTTCAGTCTATGAGTTTTTTTTTTTTGATTTAGATACGTTTCTTGTATACGGCATATTGTTCCATCTTGTTTCTTTTTTTTTTTTTTTAATTGGTACCAGGGATGGAACTCACGAACGCGCGCTTATAAGGCAGGTGCTTATACCGCTGAGCTAAATCCCCAGTCTCATCCCTCTTGTTTCTTGATTCATTCTACCAATCTATTTTTATTAATTGGTGAGTTGAGGTAATTTGCATTGATGGTTATTACTGATATGTATTAGCTTATCTTTTTCATGTCATTTTCCTGTTGTTGTTTACCTGCCTTTTTCCTTTAATTTCTTGCCCTGGTTGGTGGTTTCTTTCTGTTGTTGTTCTTGGAATTATCTTTTTATCTCTGCCAAGAATATGTTTAAGTATTCTTTCTAGTGTTAGTTTGCTGGACATTAATTTCTTTAGTTGTTCCTTTTCATGGGAATACCTTATTTCTCCATTAATTTTGAGAGATAGTTTTGCAGAATACATCTATCTGAGCTCAAAGTTGTTTTCTTTAAGTGCTTTAAATACTGCATTCCAATTTCTTCTTAACTTGGTTTGTATCCAGAAGCCAGCCATGATTCTAATGGGCTTTCCTTGATAGCTTATCTATTTTCTCTAACAGCTTTTACAATTCTGTTTTTATGTTGAATTTCTGTGATTTTGATTATTATATGTCTGAATATAGATTTATTTTGGTTATGACAGTTTTGAATTCCTTATACCTCACTTATTGTTATATCAGATTCTTTTTCCATGCTTGTGAAATTTTCTGCTATTACAAATGAAAATATTTTTTGTGTCGACTCCTGCAGTTTCAATGACACCTATGTTTTTCATTGCATCATGTTGAAGTTGTTTAATTTTTATTTCGTGGTCCCTTGGTTTTTTAAAGAATTCTTGCCTTTTTTTATTGCTACTTGCATTCCCATCTTTAAGATGTCAAATTCTCCTTCAGTTTCATTCAAGTGGTTTTGTCTGCTTTCAGTGGTATTTTTAATGCCCTGGATAGCCCTGTGAATCTGTTTCATGCATTCTATTTCTTCCCTATATTATTCATTCTAGATTTTTGTTATTTTCCCATGGTCCTGCAAGTTTTTGGTCTGTGCATTCTCTAGCTGTGCTGAGCAACTTCGTTAAAGTTGTCATTTCTTTCTTTATCTGGGAGATTTTTTTTTTGATCTGATTTCCTCTATAGTCTCATGGATTTGGTTTTTTATTTCACCTGATATTTTCAGAAATTTCAGATGTGTGACTTCTGGTGTCCTCTATTTCACTATCCCTTGTACTTGCTTGAGATGTGCTGGGGATTTGAGATTATGATTTTAGTTTTTCATTTTGTCATTTTTTACCTCTTGTTTAATGTTTAGGTCTTTTCAGTCCCACTAGTCTTGACTTTTTGTTGTGCGTGTCTTAAGAGTACTAATGTGTGGTTGACATCCACCCAGTTGGTGGGTCCTGAATTGTATGGGAGTCGCCAGTCATCTGAATTACTCTTGAAGGGCCATTTGGGTGAGTTCTATATTGTTCCTAGGCTGACTGTCCTAGGAAAAATGATGTAAACCAACCCTTAGCTCATTTTGTTACTGCAGCTCCAGATTGTTCCAGGCTGCCAGACCCACCTCTCTATGGTGTGTGTCTCAGCCAGGACCCTACTGTGTCACAGAGGATGTCACAGGCTCAGCTGGGTTTCTCAGGGTGGGCTGAGGCCTCCCCAGAACTCTCATCAGGCTACCTGGGGTTCTTTGTATGGAGAAAAGGCTCACCTGTGCTCTCACCAGCCTTCTGAGTTCACCCATGTGGGGGAAGGTTTTGCCAAGGCTTCTGCTGACCCACTGAGGTCTTATGCTTAGGGTGGCCTCACCATGTGCTCTCTGCCTTATTGATGTCCTGTGGGTAGAGGGAAGGATTTGCCAAGCTTCCACCAACGTTCTGCATATGGAGAAAGTGGTTACTATCACTCCTATATGCTGCCAGGATCTTTCACATGTGAGCAATTGGTGGCAGAGGCTCCCTCAGCTGCTGAGGTCTTTCAGGTGCTGGGGAAGCAGAGATGTATATCAGTGTCAACACACAACCATATATTAATCCTGTGCATTAAAACTTGTTTTAAGAATTTTACACTTTTATAATAAAGTTGGATGTGGAGGGAGGAGGAAAGGAAAAACAAAAAGAAGAAATGGATTAAGTAAGTAGACTAAGAGAGAATATAAATATCAGTAGGTGAAAACAAATGAGGTCAAACAGTAGTGGTATTATGTTTATAGTTGGAATAAAGGGCTTCTGTTGTGGTTTAAGAAGAGATTTATGAGAAGAGGAGTAGTGATGTAGAAGGAGGTTGATTAGAGATTGGAGTAAACTGAGGTTTTCAGAATCTATTAATATGTTGGTAATTGGTTTATGTTTGGATCCTCTATACATGATTTTTATAAGGGTTACCATGATATATTCTTGAAAATGGTATTTAAATTAAGGCATTGTTTAACTTCTTGTTTTGAGCATAGCTAACTGTAGACCTTTGTGTTTGTTGAGAGTGGGAAGGATGTAGTGTAGTGGACCGAACACAAAATTTTTCTTTGACTTCCACTAAGGACTTCACACTTCAGCATTTTTCAATATAGTGCAAATCTCAAGGTCATCTTTGTATTTTTCATCCACAAGACTTTTGCTTAGTGTATTGCTAGATACCCTCTTCCCCGGATCCACTCTCTGCCTCTTCACCCACACTCATTTATCCTGAGATCTCACTCTTTATCTTGTAAATTCGGTGCCCTCTCAGTGTTGCTATGAAATAGGCCAATAGTAGTTCATGCTCTTGTGCATTATGAAGAAACAATTGCCAAGTGTACACCTGGTAGTAACTATCAAGCAACTACATTCATTGAAAACCATGGGATGTTGTGGTCAAAGCAAGTCTGCCAACACAAGATATAAGGCACAGACAAAAAAGATTCCAGAGTGATAGAAAAGCACTGCACACAGGTGAAAGTACACAAAAGTAGCAAGGACAACAGCAAGAGAGCAACAACAACATGGATAAATCAGGCTATCAGAATTTAAAGGCCAAGGCACCTCTGCTTTGTTGCCTCTCCTTTAATATCTTCTAAGTGTGATTGACAGTAATGACTGACAGGGTGCTGTGTTTTCTTAGGGGGCCCTCAACACAACTGTTTGTCCCAGAATTCACTCTCATGTTAATTATATTTATGACAGTTGTGCATACTTATGAAACTGTAATGAGGTGGTGTCAGGTCTAGAGGTGGATTGCAAGCCACTACTCTCCTGGAAGTCTCAGCTTCTGGTGATCCTAAACTCAGCAGTTGTAGAAAACTAAAGAAGCAGAGTTTAAAATAAAATAACATAATTTATTTGAAGGTAGGGAGACAAGTGTGAGAGATGACAGCTACTATGGACAAGTAGGAAGTATTTGAGTGTTAGCTACTCATAAATTTTTTACTTCAGCTCTTTTTTTATTTAAAACTAGTGTCTCCCTGTCCCCCTTGTGGGTACTTGAAAGCTGTCATTATCTGATTTGCTCTCTTGGCTATCTTTTATCTTAACCTAGACATGTCTGTCTAGATTTCTTTTGGCTGTCTGATTTTTTTGTCTTTTTGTGATAGATAAATGTGTGTGTGGGGGGGCTCACAAAAAAGTAACTTAGGGTTTATGATTAAGTAAAGGGGACTTTTCAATAATATAGTGATGTTGAAGTGGTTACATACATGGGTATATTTGTAGGTGTGTATTTTTTGTATATTAAATAAAAGTCCTTAGGTTGTTCTCCCTTATCTCCTTTGCATTTTATCAGGTGGGTAAGGGGGAAGTTTATGGCTGCCTTCTTGCTTTGTTAGCTCTTTCTGATAAATTTCCATGGTAACTGTTACCTGGCATCTCTCTCAATCTAGGTTCCTCTCTTTCCTTTGTCTTTCTAATTACTCTAATTGCATTCTACTAGTAGAAACAGAAAAACTCTCTCTAGTAAGGTTCTTTTAATTAATTTATTTAATAAAGTTTAATGAGATACTATTTTATCTTTCTTCTTGCCTAAGACCCCATGTCCCTATATTGGCAGTAGAGTAAAAGGGACCAGAAAGTCAGGCCAGGAGATGTAACACACATGTGCTCTTACTTAGAACATCGAAGATCTGAGTTTTTGTTATTTTATTTTCTACCCATTTTTTGTGGAACAATAAAAGCAGGAATAACTGTAGGGTACTGTTTAGAATTAAGTGGATGAAAGGGAAAGTCTCCATCAGATCTATTGTTTTTAACTGTATTTCCTAGTGCTCTCTGCATTCAGCAGTCTCAAACTGGGAGGATTGGGGTTCCTTCTGTGGGCACCTGCTTGTGTGTGCTGAAGACTTATAGTATGTCCCATAGACAGAGCATTCTTTGTGTATGAGAAGGAATAGGTGACTAATTATATCTGGTGTGGTCTAGCCTCTCCTTTCCCCAGGTACTGCCCCTTCCAATTTGCTGCTTGCTTACTCTTATATATCCCTAGTTGCATTCCTGTCAGTGCCTAGATTCACATCTTTAACTGAAATGGTGCATTAGTTCCTGAGTATCTACCATTGTTGTGTCATGCAGCATTTTCTGGACTTAATTTCTCCAAAGTTCTAGCTTTCATATGTTTCTCTTACAATGGTCCTCTTTCCAGTAGGGAAATCCGAGTAATTTGAGATTATTCCATCAACCATATCACTTTGAAAGTGCAGTTTTCTCCATAAAGTAGCTTGATACTCTCCCAAGGTGGTGTGCATTCCAACACTGTGGTGTAAGAGCTATTGCAACTCCGAAGCAGTTCAAATTTCCCTTCCAAACTGCTCCAAATCTGTATTTTGGTCCATTTAGTTTCTAGACAGCTCTTTGTATTATTTTTTTCTCTCTTGAGTCTCATGGGATGCAGTCCTTCCTTATCCAAACATAAGTTCTGTAGTGCCCCGGGCTCCAGGTACTCAGTATCCCTCCACTAGTGTCTGGGTGGTTTTCTTCCCAGTATCATTCAGTGGGCAGTGGACACCATTTCATGCTGTCATTGATCTCCCAGTGTTTGGGAAATCAATTGGAGAGCACCTACTCAGTGTTAGATGTAGCCTGTGTCTTCCTGTCTATGAGTTATATGTAGTCTATGGTTCACAATATTGAGTCATTCTACTGGAGCAGGAGACTTTGTTTGCCATCACAGAACAATGGGCAGTAGACAAGATGCCACAGGGACACAGACTCCCTGTTTGTTTTGAAGGGTGATGGGACATGGAGATTTCTGGTTTTAGTACTGCTGGCATTCTTTTTCTTCCATGTGTTTTAACCATTCCATTGTGTGCTCCTGGGGCCTACCTGCAATTATCTCTGTGTTTCCTCTTCCAGATGGGAAAAAGAATATGTATGGAGCCTATCCTAGGAGTCTAGTCTGCAACACTTGCTTCTTCCCTTGAATGTTATACCCACCCCCCAAGACAGTGTGTTTGCAGGTAAAGAGAGTAAAAGGGACTGTGGAGCACTGACAGGTCTGCTTTTCTTTCTCAATAACATGGGTACTGGATTTTATTTAGTGAATTTCTCTTTCACGTTGATTCTCTTTATATGTGTACTTTTGCCTTTCCTGTTTGTTTCATCGTGTTATGGAAAACAGGATACCAGAATTTTTAAATTGCGTAAGAAACCAAATCTTTTTTGTCTAGCCTAGCTCAGAGAAGCTTGTGCTTTGTAACTTCTGAGACTTGCAGGCAGTGTTTCAAAAGTCCTTATAGATTTTGTGGCAGGAAAAGACCTAGCTCAAACAAAGACAGTTACTTAAAAATGATAGGTTTATAATTTTGGCCATCTGGCCAGTTTTAGGCAGTCAGGGAATCTAACTAAGGACAGGGAGGTTAGGATGGGGGCTGCAAATTAGGAAGTGAAATCCTACACTGGAGGGGGATGGAAGAGAAGGGAGGCTCTGGGCATCCACATGTTAGAGTGCTGTGAAACCATTCTATTATTATATCAAAGTGGAACCTGGACAGAAAGAGGGAGCAGGGAATGTGCTTGTCTGAGGGCAGAAAATGCTGTGATTAACAAGGCAGATTATCTCTCTTTAAAATTAACATTTTTTTCTTCAGTCATATCTATATTATCTGATGGCAGTCTTCTGAGGTTACCTCTTGTACTTCTGTCTCTAGTAAGCCAAGATCAATTATCTGTTTATCATTTCTGTGGTGAGAACACAATATCCTTAGTCAGTTTCAAAACTACAAATTGTTAGTAAACATAATCACTTTGTATGCAATAGATCTCTTCAACTTGTTTTATCTAAATCAAATTTTGTATTGTTTGAACACACCTCTCTAATCCTCACTTTTCTACTTATCAGCACAAAGAAACCACATTTATATCCTCTGTTCCTACAAGTTAAAGAATTTTAGGTTTTTTAGATCCTATCTATTGAGTTAGATCATGTGATATTTGTCTTGTATGCCTGGCATATTTCAAGCACCATAATGTCATTCAGGTTTCTATGTTCTTGCAAATGATAGTAATGTTCACTTTGTAAAAGTTGAATGTTCTTACATTGTGTGTGTGTGTGTATGTATATATATATATATATATATATATATATATATATATATAGTAACACACCTAAGCAACAGGGACCACTAGGGTTATGTAAACATGGCATGGAATTTATTGTGCTTGGATTCAGGCAGAGAGCATAATAAGGCCCTGTACCCCAACAAAGAGAAGTATGGCCTTTTTATAGGAGTGGGGAGAAGGCAGGAAACATTATATGGAAAGATCCCAAAGTATTCTAGCAATCTTACATCTCAGTGGGCTGAATCCTTTGAAATGTGTTTTATAAATTTTTGGATATCTCCAGATGTCTTCAGGACCTGAAAAATTTCCTGTTGTATCTTATCTACTTTCTTTTATTTGGCAGGTTCTGAGCTGAATTCCCTCCAGAGTAGTGCTTCTGCTGACAAGCAGGCTGGGAACTGAGATTCAGGCCAGGTTAGAGACATACATATATCACATTTTCTTTATCCATTCATCCATTGACAGAAGCTGGTTGACTCCATATATTGGTTATTGTGAATAATATTGCAATGAATAAAAAAGTTCAGATATTCCTTTGACATACCAATTTGTTTTCTTTTGACCATGTACCCAGTAGTGTAATACTATGCTTGAGAAATTACACATGGAACTCTGAGATTTGAGAAACAAGTGAGATTTATTTCACATTAGCTGCTATGATCAGTCAGCTGAGGCGATCAGAAATGCTAGCTGGCCTCCATTCCTTTGTTCTTTTCCCTTTTATACCCCTGCATGCATTCACAATGTCAGGGCGGTTACCATGGATACCACCTTTTTACAGCAGTATCATTGTTTTGAAATATTAAAATAGCTTCTTTTTTTAAATTTTATTTTAAAGAGGATAAAACCAAACAGAGTAAAACAGAATAAAGCCAATTGAAACAAGACAGTATAAGTGACACAGGATTTTAAAACAAAATAATAGAAAATCAACAGTGATTACCATAATGCTCAGAAGACCTTACACATCCGGTTAATAGATATACAGCCTGTGGAGCCAGGCACTTTGGTTGCCTGGAGATAAAACACTTTGTTCCCCCTTTTTGTAGCTTTTATGACCAACTAAGGGAGAGGAGAAGGCCTTGGGGATTTGGCCAGAGTTAGTTTGCTGTTTAAAGTCTAATTGCCAACTAAGCATCTGTGCTATAATCTATAAGCCATAAAATAGTGAAGTTTTCAAAACGAGGATTTGAGAGGTTTCAAAGCGAAAAGGGCAAAGAAAAGAAAGCAAATAGTGGGGGTTATGAATGTCCTCACAGAGTAGAATTTCTGGGTTGTATAATAGTTTGATTTTTAATTTTTTGAGGAATTTGTTTACAATTTTTCATAACTTACAATATATAGAGTTCCCTTTTGTTCACTTCCTCACCAACACTTGCTATCTTAACCTTTTTGTAAGGATAATTATAAAAATTGTAAAATTATACTGTAGTTTTAATTTTCAGTTCACTGATAATTAGTGATATTGAACATCTTTTTTATATACTGGTTAGCAATTTCTGTGTCTTCCTTTGAGAAATGACTTTGAGATTCTTTACTCTTTTTAATTAAGTAACATTCTTCCTTTTGAGTTGAGTTCCTTATATATTATCCATACTAACTCTTCATCAATCATAATTTTAAAATATTTGTCACCCATTCTATACATTGTCTCTTCACTCTGCTGCTATTCTCTTCGCTATGCAGAAGATTTTTAGTTCAGTAAATCACAGTGGTCTGTTTCTACTTTTATTCCCTGTACCTTGGTATCATTTATAAGAAGCCATTGGCCAGACTAACGTTATGTGTCATCCTCTTCTCTTGTTATTTTCTAGTAGTTTTACTTTTCAGTCTTAACATTTGTCTTTAATCTACCTGAGTACATTTTTGTATCTGTTGTATGATAAAGGTGTGATTTTACACATAGAACCCATTGCCATTTCCTTATTGTATGTTCTTGGTTATTTTGCTAAAAATCAAATGACTGCAAATATGCGTAATTACTTCTGGTCCCGCAATTCTGTTTCCTTTCTCTGTGTGCCTATTTTTTGTGTGTATCATGCTTGTTTCAATCACTATTGTTTTTAGTACATTTGAAGTTAGGAAATGTGATACCTCAAGTTTTGTTTTGGATATGTGGGATGTTTTGTTGTTCCATATGAATTTTAAGATTTTTTTCGATTAAAAATACCCAAGGAATTTTATTTGAATCAGGTAGACTGCATTGGGTAGTAAGAATATTTTAGCAATACTAATTGTTCACACCCATACACACTGTATCATTCCGTTTACTTGTTACATCTTTGTTTTCTTTCATCAGTGCTTTATAGTTTTGAGTTTAAATTCTCTTACCCCCTTGATTAAATTGTCAATAGGATTATTGTATGGATTTCTTTTTGAGACATTTGTTGATAGTATACAGAAAGATTACTATTTTTGCATGTTGCTTTGATATGCTAGAAATTGACTGAATTTGTTTTTTAGTTCTAATAGTTTTTTGGTGGAGTTTTTAAAATATATTTAAGACCATATTGTGCAAACAAGGACCATTTAACTTCTTCCTTTTTAATCTGGATAATTTTGATTTTACACTTTTGCCTAATTACCTAGACTATGGCTTCAGTTCTCTATTGCATACAAGTAGAGAGAATATGTGTTGTTTTTGATACTAAAAGGTAAACTTTAAACTTCTCACTGTTGAGTATAGTGTAGCTATGGGATTGTCATATGTGTCCTTTATTGTGTTGAGGTACACTCCAGTACCTAATTCATTGAGTTTTTTTTTTAATCACAAGAAGATAGTGAATTATATCAAAATGATTTTTTGCATCAAACGAAGTATTCCTTTATTCTGCTAATGTGTTGTATCAGTTTCATAGATTTGTATGTGTTAAAGCAACCTCATACAGTCAATCTTACATGAACATATTGAATGATCCTTTAATGTGTTGTTGAGTTCTGTTTGCTACACTTTTCTTGAAGATTTTGCATCTATAAGGAATATTGAGGTGTAATTTTCTATTGATGTGCTCATCAATGTCTGTGTGCTTATCAGTGTCTCTGAAGTCTGGCTTTGATTTTAGAGTAATGTTGGCTTTTTAAAATAGATCAGGAAGCAATTTGTTTTTAATTTTTAGAAGATTTTGAGGATTGTTATTCTGCCAAGTATTTGGCAGAATTCACCAGTGAAGACACCAGTTCAGATTTTCCAGTTCTTGATCTTTTAGTCTTGTTAGGTTTTATGGTGGCTGAAAATGTTTGATTCTCTTAGGGTTTTCAGTTTGTTAACAAGTAATTATTCTTGAAAATTTCTTATGGTCTGTTTTTGTTCTTGAACAAATTGAGCATCCTTAGTATGAAATTACAGAACTCTGAAATGCCCCAAATCTGAAATAACTTGATGCCACAAGTGGAAAATTCCATACCTGAATTCCTACAATGGGTTGCAGTCAAAATTCAGGTGCACTAAAAATAGTGCAAAATTTTCTTCAAATTTTGTGTATGAGGCATATATGAAACATAAATGAGTTTCACATTTAGACTTCGGTCCTATTCCTAAGATATCTCAATATGTTTGCAAATACTGTATTCTAAAATCAGAAACCTTCAAAAATTCAAAATATTTCTAGCTACAATGCAAGAAAGGAAGCACAATCTGTATTAATTTTTGTTTTTTTTTTTTTTTATTCTTTTCAGCATGACATAATGATTACATTTTTTTCTGGCAAAGTGGTACATGTATATAATATACTTTAATTTTTTAGCCACTATCCCTCTCTTTCTTCTTTCCACCTTCCCTCCATGTGTTGTACCCCTTCCCATTTCAGAAAAAAAGACCTACTTACTTTCTTCCTATTATATATCTTTTATTTTGTTCCTTATTTGTATTTTGTGCTTTTCACATAAGAGAAACATTCAACAGCTTAAACACATTTGTCTGATTTATTTCATTTAACATTATGGTCTCAAGGTACATCCATGTTCCTAAATTTGACTCACATTTATTCTTCTTTATAACAGGGAGATACTCTATTCTGAATAAATACCACATTTCATTTATTTGAGCTCTATCAGTAGACATGTAAGTCACTTACAATATTTGACTATTCCAAGTTGTGCTGCTGTAAGTATGGGTATGCAAGTATCACTGTAATATAACATCTTTGACTCAGGAAGATGCCTGGAAGGAGAATGGCTTTGTAAAATGGAAATTCTAGTTTTAATTTTTGAATAATTTCCAAATTGAAATATATGATAGTTGTATTAGCTTACAAGTCCACCAACAGTATACAAGTGTTCCTTTTTCCCTCAAAGTCTCCCCTTGGCCTTTTAAAATGTTATCATCTGATTTTTTGATAATATTCATTTTTTTCAAGAATAAGATGGAGTCTAGGTGTTATTACAATTTTCATTTTTTAATGGCCAATGATGTTCAGTATCTTTTTATGTACTTATTGGCAATTTGTGCTTTTCTGAGAAGTGTCTGATAATTTCTGTTGCCCAGTTTTTTATTGTTTGGTCGGGTCTTTTTTGGGGGAAAGTCTAACATTTTTCAGTTCCTTAAATATTATGGATACTAGTGCTGTGTCTGAGACATAACAATTTTTCTCAATTCCATAGTTTTTCTGATCACTCTGTTGTTTGTTTCCTATACTATATAGAAGTTTTGAATTTGATATGATCTTATTTGTTGATTATTAGCACAGTAAAATTGCTTGTGCCATTGGAGTTCTATTCAGAAATTCCTATACCTAAGTGTCCCAGAGGAAACATTTAATCTTCCAACTGATTGTTTCTGTTTTAATAGTGAGCTCTTTAATCTAATTTAATTTTAGTTTAGTACATGATGAGATATATGATTCTGCATTCTATTTTCTGTAGTCAGTTTTCTCAGTACCATTTAATGAAAGACTACATTTCCTACAATGCGTTTTTGCTCACTATGACAAATATCAAATAGCTGAATGTGCCTGGTGTTCTTTCTGTATATTTAATTCTGTTCCATTGATCCACATATCTACTTTGTGTCCATATCATGTTGATTTTGTCACTGTAGTATTGTAATGTAACTTCATATCTGGGATTGGTGTGCCTCTTCTTTTGTTCTAGTTACCCAGGATTGCATTTGCTATTCTGCATTTCTTTTGGTTCCATATTAATTTTATGATTCCTGTAGTTCCATAAGGAATGCTGTTGGCATTTTGATTGGGATTGCTTTCAATCTGTTTATCAATTTTGGAAGTATGGCCATTGTGACTATGTTGATTTTGCCTATCCAGGAACTGGATATGTTTGCCATTTTTGATGTCATTTTTGAACTTTTAAAGATATATCATTTACTTTTTTCTTGTTAATGTGACAAAATACCTGACATTAAAAGTTAAAAGAGGAAAAAATTGTTCAGCATACACTTCATAGTGGTTTCACTCCATAGTTGGTAGGCTCCAACACAGTGGCACATGACAGAGGGATGTATCAGAGCAGGGGCATGCAATGGTTCATTGCATGCAGAATACAGCAGAAGCAACAAGAGAATTTAGCAGCATCTTTTCCTTCCTTTTATCTTATCCAGGGTGCTAAGATCAGATAACATTCAGACCCTTAATCATAGTGCCCCTGAGCTTAGCATTGCATCATTAGTCTGGTGTAGTGTCACACACTATAGATACACCCACGCCTAAAAAAGCCTCACCTATGACAACATGAGGCTTTGGAGAAATAATTAAACAGAAGCCACAAGATTCTGCCCTTGTCCTCCAAAAGATTCATGCATATCCCTTTATTCAAAAAGCATTTAGTCCATCTCCAACAGTTGCCAAAATCTTAACAATGTTATCATTGCTAAAAAGTCTAAGTCCAAAGTGTCCTCTGCAATTTAAGGGAAATTTTTAGCTGCAAGACTCTGAAATTAAACTTTAATGCCACAAAATAGATATTTAGATTCCAAAAGTAACAAACAGGGTACAAAGTAACAGGACCAAAGTAAGTCCTTCCAGGAGGGCAAACATCAAATCATAGAGGTCCACTTCCATCATCCCTTCCTCCCAGCAGAAACCTCTTGAGTCTGATCTTTACCAGCTTTCTGGTCTTCTGAGCTTTGATCGGAATTTCCAATGCAGTACAATTTAAAGTCTTGCATCTCCATTTTTTGATCTGGCATATCTCAACCTTTCCAAACTCTTCCCATAAGCCAGTCCCAAAGTCTCCTGAGCCACGTGATCAGGTATAGTCACAACAACTCTACATCTCTGGTTCCAAATTCTGTGTTACTTGTTTCTTTTGTTGTTTTTTGCCACCATGAATGGTTGCCCCTGTGCCATGTGTCACTTTTCCTTTGAACTAGCCAATTATGGACTGAAACCTCTACAAACCATGAGCTAAAGAGACCTTTCCCTATTTAACTTTGGCTGTTTTGTGTTTTTTTCTCAGCACCAAAAGAAAAGTAACTTAAACAATAAGAGCACAGTAGCTTTCTGTTTACAGGTCTTTTAATTCCTTGATTATGTTAATTAATTATTTAATCATCCTTGAAGCTATTTTGAATGGTATTATTTCCCTAAATTTTTTCTCAGTGAGTTCATTATTGGTTTACAGGAATTTTTTTTTCTGTTACTGAATTTGATTTTTAATTTAGGAGTCTTTTGATGGAATTGGGTCTTCTATGCAGAGGACTAGTTATCTGCAAATAATGCTAATTTAGCTCTTTTCTTTCTGATACATATTGCTTTTATTCTTTGTCTTGCCTGATTTTTCTGGCTAAAGTTTCTAGTATTATATAGAATGTAGATGGAGTCTGTCTTACTTTTCTCATTTCTGAGTCAAAATACATGATGTCCGAACTTAAGGGAGGAAAGTTTTATTTGGGTTTGTAGTTTGTAGTGATTGGCTCCAAGGTAGGGTGGCATGGCAGATAAGCATTACAAAGGATAAACAGTTCATGGTGTGCAGAAGGTAGCAAAGAAAAGGGACCCTGGAAGCTTCTTTATGCCCCTGTTATATTCTATCTGGGCTACTGAGATTAGAGTGTTGCCAAACCAGTCAGTATATTGATTAAATAATCACACATTCTTACTCCCAGTATCACATATGCTAGATTCAGTCACCTCTGAAAAAGTTCTATCTGTAATGGTATGAGGTTTTGAGGAAACACTCTGGTTGACGGAATTGCTCTTGGAGCCTGGTTCTTTGTGGGAAGATGTGGAGACTGTGTCTTCAGGAATGATTTTGAAGCTTGGCTTGACAGGGATTGACCTAGTGAAACATGGGGTTTGAGCTTGAGTTTTCAACAACTAAGTAAGTACTGAGGTGAGAATTAGGTCCACTAAGAGAGTGTGTGGTTAATCTTGATTGTTTAACTGATTGAATTAAGAGATAAAGCACACTTCTGGTTGTATCTGGGTAGATCATGGGGGTAGTGCCTTGAGAACTACACCTGATCTTTGACCCCTTCTTCTCTAGGCTCCTCTCTTGTTCCCTGGTATTGGAGGCTGTGAGTTGAGCAGCTTTCCTCCATCATTCCCTTCCACCATGATGTTTTTGTCTTGGAGCTAGCCAGCCATGGACTGACTGAAATATCTAAAACCTTGAGCTAAAGTAAACTTCTTTAAGATGTACCAACTGACCTATATAGAAAGTTGATGCCAGAGGACTGGGATCATAGCTATGATTATACCTGACCATACGATTCAGAAGGTTTTAAAACTGGTTTGTGGAAAGACTTTGGAAATGTTTGGAGATGGAGGCTAGGTAAACCTCAGAATGTTGTAAGAAGAGCCTAATTGGTGATACAGGTTGTAACTCAGAAGTTCATAATGTTGATAGGAAAGTGGAGAGTAACTGTCAGACTCTTCAGGTTTTGGTTGGGAAGGATTCCATTGAAATAGGCACTTGGGTCTGTACATGTTACATTCTGGCAAAAAACTTATATTTTGTCCTTGTCTTGATACTTTGATGGAGGCTGGGCTTAAAGGTAGTGGAATAATTATTCTGGCAGAAGAAATTTCAAGGGAGCAGAACACTCATATTGTGGCATGGATATTGCTGCTGCTTTAAACCATATTTACAATATTTGAGAGGAAAAACCAAAATGAACAGATTTGAAAAACTTAAGGTTAGTTTGAAAAGCACCATGCATAATTTTGATGTCACAAAAATGTGATTTTTGTAGAGATTAGTAGCATTAAAATAGAACAAGTACTTTGCACCAAATTAAAAAGCAAGTTGCCTTTAGGATATCAGCGAAATTCCACTCATCTCAGACTCCAGAGTAGAAAAGTATAAATAAACTCCTTTGGAAAAGTTTGCCTTGATAATAGAGCTTTAGGGTGCCTTCCTCAGCCAGAGTTCCCTGAATTATGTTTCCTCACCTTTAGCCATCAAGGCACTCAGAATCATAAGTATGCACGATATACTGCTCAAACTGATGGCACCATCTTAATGCTGGTTTTTCAGCCCTGCACAGTGCAAGAGTGGTAGAGTCATGCATGCTTCCACTAAGATTTTGAAGAAAGATCTGGGTTTCCAAGATGACTATGGCAGGACTAGAGACTGCTGCAATCACATGAGTGTGCAATATGTTAAGCTCTTGGAGGGAAGCCAAAGCTTTAGTGAAGATCCTAGGTTTTTGAAATGCCAGGGACTTGGAATGTCTTCTAAAAACACCTCAGGCAGTGATCAGAGTCAGCCCAACAGAAAGATATGTGGACTGCAACTATCAAAGACATGGATGTTGTGTCATACAAGCACCCCAGAACTCATATTTTACTGCCATATGCCCTGGATTCTAGATGTGAAGCTATTAAATTTAATGTTTTCCATGCTGGGTTTTGGCCTTGCTTTGTTCCTGTTCCTTTTTGTTCCATTATTCCTCACTTCTGTAGTGGGAATATTTATTCTGTCTGTTGTACTTTGGCATTATGTAAATAACTTTTTGAATTTTAGTGTGATTGACAAATAAAGAATGACTTGAGACTTAGAGTAGTCTTGGATTTGGACTTTTGCAGTCATGGAACTGTGTAGGCTTGGGAAAGGAAGTCATGTGATTTTGTTTGTATGGCAGGATAATTTTATCATGTTGGAATTAATTATTAACTTGGCATTTTCTTAATTTTGTGATAAGTATGGTTTAATGAGATGTGTTTGGATGTGCAGCTGACCTGAAAAGTTAATCTTGTCAATTTGATTGAATTAAGTAAGAGATGCTTATTCAGGAGATTAGTAGATCACTATTCTGGCTCTGTTTAGGTAGGTCATGGTGGTTTGATATTGGAGCCTATTTCTCATCCTTAAACCCTGCCTTTCTGATCTACCCTCCCATCTTTTATCTTGGTAGCATGAGTGGAGCAGCTTTCCTACACTATGCCTTCATGAAATTTCTCCCTTGGAGTCATCCCACCATGGATTAAACCTACAAAAGAGACTTAAAAGGAATCAGCCAAAAGTAGAATGTCAACTAGAAGAAGTAGTGTTAAAACTGGGTTTAGAAATAATACACAGTATACAATAAAATACAGAATTTTAGTAAAAGGGGATTTTAAAAAGTGATTATTAGATATGGAAGATCATTGAGAACCTCTGCACGATAAATTTTTATTGGAATTGTAGAAAAGAAATGCATATTGTAATTATTTAAAATATGAATGTTAGATGAAGAAGCAGAGATTATGAAAACAGAGTCTGTCAAGAAACATGGATATGAATGGTGAAGAGTACATGTAGAATCCATATAGGTGGGGAGAGTCAGTTTCTCTTCTCCACCCTTCTTGTTCTACTCTCTGCCTCCTCCTTCTCTACTCCTTCTTTGTCTTTCTCTCTCTCCTCTCTAAGATGAGAATAATTGAGTATGTTGAAATGCTGGGCAAAAGTGTCTAGCAAATGAAATAATTGCAATTCTAAAGTTTATTAGATACTTTTTAATTTCAATACATTTACTAAATATTGGACATGTATTATTCCACTTTATCATTACAATAATTTTATGGGGGAGAGGTACAGTGATTTCAATAGACTACGTGGTAATTTGGTCTCTTGAAGTGCTACCAAATTTGTGATTTAGTGTAGGAGCCTTTTGGTAGAGTATTTAGGGTCTTCTATGTAGAATATCATGTCATCAATAAATAATGATAATTTAACTTTTCCCTTTCCTATCTTTATTTCATTTGTTTATCTATTGTTTCTAATTGCTTTTACTAATGTTTCCAGAGCTATATTGAATGAGAATGGTGGTAGTGGGCATATTTTTCTTTTTGCTTATTTTGTAGTAAAAGTTTTCAGTCTTTGACCAGTTAGTATGATATTGGCTATTGATTCATCATAAATGGCTTTTATCAAGCTTGAGAAAATCAGTTTTTATTCTAATTTTATGTAACTTTTTTATCATGAATGTGTATTGAATGTTGTAAAAGGCTCTTTCTGCTTCTATTAAGATGATCATGTGGGTTTTATCCTTCATTTTGTTAATGTGGCCTGTTGCATTTATTTACTTGCATATGTTGAGCCATCCCTTCACCCATGGAATGCATCCTACTTGGTCATGATGTATAATCCTTTTGGTGATTTCTTATATTCTGTTTGCCAATATCTTGTTGAGGAATTTTTGACCTATCTTCATTAAAGAGATTGGACCTTTTCAGTTGTACCTTTCTCTGCTATTGGTATCAGGGTAGTGCTTACTCATCAGAATATTTTTGGTAGTACCGCTTACTTTTCAATTATACTACAGAGTATGAGGTGTAGCAATATTAGAATTATAATGGCCTTGTAGAATTCAGCAGTGAATTCATGAGGACCTGGGCTTTTCTTTGTTGCATTTAATACTTTTTTTTACTTATTCAATTTTATTGACTTATATCAGTTTGTGTTTAATTTTAGTATTTCTTGATTCATCTCAGCCAAATCATATTGAAATTTGTTAATTTCTTTTCAGTTTTACTTCTTTTTTGAGTAGATTTTCACAGTATGTATTGATAATGTTCTGCATTTCTATAGGGTCTGTTGCGCTTTTTCCCTTTTCATTCCTAAGTGCATTGATTTTTGTCCCATCCCCCAATTTTTTTGATATGGTTAGCTATGAGTATGGCTATTTCATTTAGTCTTTCAAAAATCAACTTTTCAAATTAGTATTTATATTTTTTTAGTCTTAGTTAATTTCTTTTGTGATCTTTTAAATTTCCTTCCTTATACAAGCTTTTTTTTTTCTTTTTTTGGTACCGGGGATCGAACTCATGACCTTAAACTTGTAAGGCAGGCACTTAGGCCACTGATATAAATCCCCAGTATGTAGTGACCTTCTTTGTCTCTTCTGCTCAGTCTTGGCCTAAAATCTACTTTTTTTATAGAGTAGCTACTCCTGCTTTTTGTACAGTTTGGTGTTGGTTGTAGTACTGTTTTTCAACCTTTAGATTGTGTATTTCTTTTGGAGTTAAATGTTTTTCTATGGAAAATTTTTATCTTTTGTCCTGATTTGTTGTACATATCTGTTTCTGTTGGTTAGTAAATTGAGAACATTCACATTAATAGTGTAATTGGTAGGTTTTGATTTATCAATTTCATTTTATTATTTTCTTATTGTTGGTTCCTTTTATTTCATTTTTTTAATTGTTTGCCTTGCCTGATGGATTCATTATATTGGTATTCTTGGAAATGTTTTTATTATGTTTTTCTTGAATATCTTGCAGAACTTTTGTAGTACTGGTTTGTTGGTTATTAATGTCTTTAGGTGCTGGTTATCATTTAAGTATCTTTTCTCCATGAAATGTGAAAGATAAATTTATGGAGTGTATCAGTATGTGATGGAAATTGTTTTCTTTTAGATCTTAAAATACTTCACTTCAAGTTCTCCCTGACCTTCCTATAGTTTGTTTTGAGAAGTCTGCTATAATTCTGAAGGGTTTACGCTTATAAGTAATTTATTTATTTTTCTATGACACCTTTTAATATTGTGTTCTTGTATTGAATTTCTATAATCTCAACTATTACTTGCTGTAATATGTATTTGTTCCCCTATCATGTCTAATTGGGGTTTTCTATGTCTCACTTATCTGCATATCATATTCTTTTTCTATGCTTCGGAAGTTTTCTGCTATTCTGTCAACAGATGTTTAAAATATGCTTTGTGTTTAGATTTTTTTATTGTTCCCAATTAATATATTATTCTTTGCATCATGTAGCAGCAGTTGTATTGATTTTTCATATCCACTTGCTAGTTTAAGAAGTCTTTTATTTGATGATTGAAAAATGACAACCTTGTTTTCTAAATCTAATATTGAATCTTCCCATTGGTTGATTCTGCTGTGCATGCTCTTTTCATCTGTTTCATGGCATCATATTATTTCCTATTTTGGAATTCACTATTTTCTTAATTTCTTCTATTTTTTCAAATCTGTATCAACTGCAGACTCACTAAGCATTTCGTTCATTATGGTCATCATCTCTGTAGTTGTTTGATCATCTTTTGTTTTGTTTTTGTTTAGGGATGTTCCATTTACTTTGTTCCTTCTGCTGCTTCAATTCATTAAGTTCAACTGAAAGCTTTCATTTCTCCCATCTCAGTTCCTTCTGAGCTTTCCTTGGGTAAATTGGGAGTGTTGGATTTCATTTCACTGCTGTTTTTTTTCTTTTTTTGTAATTTTCCAAATCAAGACTTGTAAAGTCCTTATGATCATTACTTTTCTTTAAACAATGACTACTTTTAAGATCTTTTTATAGTTCTAAGTGGATTTTGGCCTTCGAGTGTATCCCAGCATCCTATGTCTTCACTTTACTTGGGATTTAAGGTTGTAACCTGTTTGGCCTAGTACCTAGTTCTTCCCTATGGCTGTAGTTTTGTTTATGGCCCCCAGATAATCTAGGTAATGGCATATTAGGAGGATCAGTTGATTACAAATGCAATGTCACATTGGCTAATTTAGTTCCATCAGTAATAACTATGCTATCAAGCACATTTGGAAATTGACAAGCTGTTATAAATAATTTGTTGTCACCTTTAACTCTATTTCCAGAATTTATAGTTATACAAGAAGATATAAGACCAATCAGAAAATTATATACCCTAAATATTTCCTCAATAGAACAATTTACCCTCTTTCACCATAAAGTAGTATTCAGCCATAGTAAGATATAATTAACTACCTATAGGTTCATAAGGGTGAGTAGTACAAGTGTGGTAGTAACAAGGAAAAAACATAAAAGAAATACATTATGAAAAATAGTGTTGAGAATCTAGCTTCTTCCCACGAGTCAGCGCCATTCATGAACTGAGGGGTAGAGAGAACAGGGGACACATCAGCAAGCAAGCAAACCCAGTCTGGGAAGCGGCACCATGCGTGCACCCCTGCCAGACTGGAATAACCAGACCCCAGCCTCTGCCAATGAGTCAAGCACCATTTGCAGACCGGGGATAGAGAGAACAAGGGACACATTAGCAAGCAAGCAAACCTAGTCTGGGAAGCAGCACCATGCATGCACCCCTGCCAGACTGGAACAACCATACCCCAGCCCCTTTCAACATGTGGGCTGGCAAATAAGTAGCATATTCAACCCCCCGCTCCACGCCACCATAAGTGACTGTCTTATCAGGCAAAACACAGGCTGTAATGCTAGCTATGGAAGTGAAGTACAATTGGATGTCTGTGGTGCTTTGGTGTTTCACTAACATTGCAGGTCTAGGGCCAGTTGTCTGATCATGAGTTCAGAGGATAGTGGTACACAGTGTGACATCTAGGGGGGATCTCCTTCTGAGAGTTGCAGCCATTGTTGATTCCCTGTGGTCTTGTTTTGAAAGTTCTATATCGTTTCCCTTGTTTTGTTGGTTTGGGTTTTACTGTCTTGTTTTGTTTGACTATGACAAATCTGATTGCAGGAACAGCTATTTCAAAGATAACAAGATATATTTTGGTAGCAATTTTGGATTTACTATGGGCTTGTTTTGAAGTCCTTTATAGAATTCATTGTTTTGTTTTTATGGTTTCTGTTCTATTCTGTTCTGTTTGATTTTTACTATGTCCAAAGTTATGTGCAGCTATTTTCAAGACATCAAAGCACATTATGGTAACTATTGTTTACTTTGTAATGATTTTAGGCCTGTACTTACACTGGTTTGTTTTGATTAGTTTTATTTTATTTTATCCTTTTTAAAATAAAAAAAGAAAAAGAAAGAAAAATAATATAGATATATATGTGAAAAATGTAATATGGATGCACAGCATCCTGTTATGAAGTAAAGGGAAATTAGCAGTATTAAATAACAGTAACAGATATGACTAGGAGAAAGTTAAATAACAGGGAGTAAAGATTAAACTAGAGGATACAAAAATAAGCAAATATATTAAGAGATTGAGGTAAAATCAAGAAAGTGAGAAAAGGTGAGAAATAAAGATACAGAGAGAGAGAGAGTACAAGAGGGTCTATTCAAACAAATAAATGAAAATTATATTTAAAGTGGTGTTAATACGAAAAAAAACAAAAAAATAGTGAAAAATCAAATGCCTGTCAATAATAGAGAAGAACAAACAAAAAACTAAGAGAAAAATGTTCTATGTACTTCCAGAGCAGTGTTTTATTCACAGGATAGTAGTTGTTAATCTTGTTTTGTTTAGTCACATTCTTATTCTTTACCTTTTATACTCTGTGAGATGTTTGGAAGTTATTAAATTTCATGGAGCCTCTCTCTGTAGTCCCTGGTTGTGGTAGCTGTTCAAACTGTGTAACCAGACCAGGCATCGTGTGGGACCTCATTTCTGAGGCTCCTTTTTTGGATTACTTAAGGTTGTGCATCAATGCTGATTACCCAATGTATTTTTCATTGCCTGTGGGATAGGCTTTTGATATGTAGAGACTCCTCTGGATTCTTATTCCTGAATCTCAGTCCTGTGGATGCTCAATGAAGAAACAGTTCTGCCAAGGACTAACATGGGCAGGTTTCTCTAAGACTGTAGAGCATTGGATGTCTGGAGTACCAGCTACAATGGATATCAATTCATCCTCACTTCTTAGCCAACCAGAGGACTGGCCTAATTATGGTAGGCAGGACTGTGTTGGTACTTTGAATAAATGGATGGTGGAGACACTGCTGTGCTGAGTGCTCTGAACACCCCCATGTAAACTGCAGTTGCCTGGTGACTGGTGTTAAATGTCAGAGGGAAACTCTGGCACGTCTACGGTTGGAACAAGGTGGTGAAAACTTTGATGTAGGCTCAAATAAGCCTAAAGTGGTGAGTACAGGCTCAACTCAGAGCAGTATGAGCTCCTCTGTGTGCCAGATGAATGTCAGTTTGCTTGGGATTAATGTCACAATTCCAGAAGTGACTCAGGTGTTCTCAGGGTCTAATACTGAAGACTCCCAACAGGTTGCTTTTATTTCTTCTCAGAATATGAGACTGAATGGGCATGTATGCAAGGGAGCAGATTTCTGGTCAGTCACCACTAGTTTGTGCTGTAAGAAATGCTGCCAGGCTTCAGTGTCCTCTGTTTACAAAGGATGTGGCAAAGGGCCCGTATACTCTAAATCTATTCTTTATGGATTAGCTCTGCCACAGTTGTTGTATCCCATTGTCTATTTGGGAACTTCTCAAAATGACAATTCCTATTTGGGAACTGGACTCAGGCCCTGTAAGCCGTCATGTTGGACTGATTTACCTCTTTTAAATCATACATGTATTTTGTGTCATCTAAAAGTCTCTTCTTTCAAGTAGTTTTTTTGCATCAGCTGCCATTCCTCTAGTTACCTGTATTTTTAATGGATTTTTTAGTTTTTCTGATGGTGACTGTCAATCTATTCATCCATGTTTAATTTCTTCTTAACTACTATGCCCCAGGGTGTATAAATCTTAAAAAAAATCCTCTTTGCAATCTGGTTGTATGTTATCTAACCCTGGTGGTTTCCACAGATTAATATATGCCCTTTCAACTAGGATAGTGCACTAAAACCAACTAGGTTTGTGGCTCAGACTGTAGTCAGGGCTAGTACCTGTGATTCTGAAGTCTAATGGACATAAAGGACTCCTGAACCATTCAGATGCACTGCTTGAGACTCTGCTGACCTGAGGGCCACAGAGGAGGTTCCAGGCAAATTGTGTACACTGGCCTATAGTGCAGGAGGCTGTTTTGGCAAAGGATCTAGTTAGACTCATGCAGAGTACCAGGAACTTGTGCATGCACTCCAATGAATTAGTTGGCTGTCTGGACATACACATTCATGAGATGCTCAAATTCAGTTAGGATGACCTTTACATGGATATCCTTTCTCTGGCCTGCTTCTGGTGAGTGTACAGATTCCCACTGTCTGAAGTATGTGGTGGAATGGAGAACACAGGAATGCTGCTTTTACCAGTGTTTGAAAGGGAGATATATATGAGGCTAATGAACACAAACTGTCCCAGGAATCTGGTCTCTCCAGTACTATATTGTCCCTGAGACTTTTAGCCTCACTAGTCAAGGTAGCTGTTCCCAATCGAGTGGGGAGGAGGTGTTGACTGACTTGCCACAGCAGTGCCACTTCTCTTATTTTATTATCCATTTGTTTGACTTGATCTCAGTATCAATTTTCTTGTTAATTTTCTATTTCATCATGAAAAGCCCTTTCCCACTGTTATAGTTTGTGTTTGGCTATCCTCAGAAAACCTCATGTGGTTATGGGGGTGCGTTTTTCAAAGGAGGCTGAAACCAGAGTGTGTGATTGATTCCCAGTGCAGGGCTGCAATTAAAGGTGCTGGAATTAGTGGTGTGTGATCGTTGAATTAGTACACTATTTGGATTGGCACTGTAGTAATCCAAGTAGACTGGATAACACAAAAAGGGCAGGAAAAAGCTTGTTTTCTCCCTTTTGCTATTGTTTCTTCCACTGCCTTGAATGGTTGACTTTCTACCATGTGCCACTCTGCTTTGGAGCCTGCTGACTATGGACTGAAACCTCTACAAACTGTAAGCTAAATAAATCTTTCCTCTTTAGTCATGGCTGTTGTGTATTTTGTCCCAGCAATGAAAGAAAAGTAACTCAAACAACTAACTGCCTTCCAATTACTTTCCTTTTCAATGACTCTTTCCTGAACTGCTCCAATGTGACTCCTCTTTTAGTCAATCATGTTGGATCTATCTCAACTTTTTACTTCTATAAGATCAAACTTTGTTGGATTCTATATATCTTTAAAATCCTAAAGCGTTTGTAGTTCTCTTTGTGGTTTATCTAAGTTAATATGATGTCCTTATATGTTGTACTATGTTGTTACACATGACAGGATTTTATCTTTTTCCTTAACTTCCTGTTGTTGGAATGACCAGAATGTACCCACTCACTTTTTACTGGTTAAATAATATTCCATTGTGTGCTTATATAATACATTTTGTTACTATTCATTCTGATAAATACTTAGGTCTGTTCTATATATTGACTTTGTTAATAGTACTCTATTAAATATGGGAAGAAAGTTCTTGATATACAGATTTTCTTTCATTTGGATATATACTCAGTTGTGGGAATACCTTAATACATGGTTACTTCTATTAAAAAACATTTTTTTTTCAGGAGAAGGAGTAGTGTTTTCCACAATGGACTTAATAATTTACATTGTAACCAATAGTATTCTCAGATTCCTTTTTTTCAGTATCCTCATTAATGCTTTTTCTATATTGTTTCATTTTTGATAATAATACAAAATGGACTGAGATTGTTATAACTTCAATATGATGAGTCCTTTGAAAGTCTCATCATGAAGGTTCATTTCCTAATCAACTTTCCATAAGTAATTAGGTAGGAATGGCTCTAATATCCTCATCATAATGATCTAGTGATGAGATCAAAATTTGACGGCATTATTGGAATGTGATAGAAAAAGTATGTGACACCTATTTAAAGGAAGTGGATCATGAGGGTGTGAATATGAATACTTTTTATGATGCCCAGTTTCTGGCTGTGATAATTGGACCTATTGTTTCTCTAAATGCTCCCTTTTTACCAGAATATGAGCCACCTTGCTTCTGTATGTCTTTCTCCCAAAGTGTTCTGTCTTACTCTGACCCAAAGAAGTGAAACCAAATAACCATGGATGGAAAATTTGAGCCAAAATATACTTGTCTGTCCTCTTTTAAATTGTTTTTTGCAGTAATATGAGATCCCACTTGTTGATTCTTTGAAGTGTTTCCTGTGAGGTTTGCATTTTATTGATGAATTCTCTCCCTACCCCTGTCTCCAAAGTTTTTACCTACTTTGTCTTCCAGTAGATTTAGTGTTTCTATTTTAATATTAAGATCCTTGTTCCATTTTGACTTTAGTTTAGTGTATGGTGATAGGCCTGGGTCTATTTTCAGTCTTCAGCATGTGGAAAGCCAATTTTTCCAACACCATTTATTAAAGAGGCTATCTTATTTTCCAGTGAACATGTTTAGCCCCTTTGTCAAATATAAGGTGGTTGAGTGTGTTTGTAGTAGTGCTGTCAACTTCTAATCTATTCCATTGATCCTCAGGTCTATTTCTTTACCAGTACCATGCTGATTTTATTACTGTGGCTTTGTAGTATAGTTTCAAGTTTTGCACTTCAAAAGAAATCATCAACAAAGTGAAAAGAAAACCTAAAGAATTGGAAATAATCTTAGCCAACAATCCCTCAGACAAAGGACTTATATCCAGAACATATAAAGTACTGAAAAACATCAAGCCCCCCTCCCAAATTCAAAGACCCTTTCCAAAAATGGGCATCGGAGATGAACACACAGTTCTCAGATGAAGATATACAGATGGCAAATAAATACATGAAGAAATGTTCCCCTTCACTGGTCATTCAAGAAATGCAAATTAAAACAACTTTGAGATTTCATCTCACCCTGGAAAGAATGGCTGCCATCAAGAAAACATCTGATAACAAATGTTGGTGAGGATGTGGGGAAAAAGGAACACTTCTCCACTGTTGGTGGGAGTGTAGACTGGTGCAACCACTGTGGAAGTCAGTATGGAGAATTCTCAGAAGACTAGAATTGGAAGTTCCATTAAACCTGGCTATTACTCTTCTGGGTGTTTTCCTAGAAAAACTGAAAAGTTCATATCACAGTGATACATGTGCACTCATGTTCATAGCAACACAATTTGTGATAGCTAAACCTTGGAAACAACCAAAATGCCCATCAACTGCAGAGTATATGAAAAATGTGGTATTTTTATACAACAGAATACTACTCAGTTTTTAAAAAGGATGATCTTGAGGCCTTTATATGTAAATGGAGGCAACTTGAAAATATCCTCATTAGTGAAATAAACAAGACTCACATGAGTAAAAAATTGTCTCTCTAGTGTAAAAAATAATAAAAAGTGACAGAATAATGGATCCCAAAGGGTATAATTGATATTGTGAAAGCAAAAGGGAAGGAAAGTGTTCTAAAGAGTATAACAGTATATATAGTATGTAAGATACATTACCATATTGCTGAACTTCTGTTGGAACATTGAACAGAAGGATTTGCACTGTCACTGTTTGAGTGTCTAGCCAATATTTATGCTCTGATTTTGTGAGTTCGGCAACTATTTTTTAGGACAACAATGAGTAATGTATCAACTAGTGATTCTATTACGATAATTTTTTTAAATTTGGCATTGTACTACCCTTCTTTTCTGTCTTTGTTTTCTTTAATTCTCTTTTCTTTCTTTGAAAAAAAGAGAACAATATGCAATATAACAACCACTATTAAATTTCTTTCATTCTATTTTGAAAACTTATATTGTTATTGTTTTGATTTTGCCATTGTTGTTTATGCCTTTTGCTTTTAGTTCTTCTTTTCTGAATTTTCTCTTTTTTAAATAAAACAAAAATAAAAAATAAATTGTTTTTCTCAGTTATTTGATTAGAGCAATGAGATGCTAATAATATAGGGAAGTGAAATCTCACTGTGATTTTAACATACCTCTCCCTAATGATTACTATTATTGGGTGCCATGTGATGTATGTGTTTGTCATTTATACACCTTTATCTAAGAAAATTTAATTAAATATTTTATCCATTTTTATCAATTGTATTGCCATCTTTACTCATTTATTTATGCTATGGAATTGTTGAAATACCTTATGTGATCTGCTCCTTATTAATTCTGATGTATATTTTGCAAATATTATCATCTACTCTGTATATTGTCTCTATTCTGTTTATTATTGCTTATGGTGTGTTTAATATTTTTATTTGATGTAATTTCATTTGTTTCTTTTTGCTTTGGTTGCCTATGCTTTTATGGTCTTAGCTAATGATCATTTATGCAATCCAATGTCATGAAATTTGCTCCCTCTGTTTTATAGCTTTGGCTCTTATACCAGTGTTTTCAACCCATTTTAACTTATGGTGAGAGTTAGTGATCTATTTTCCTTCTACATGTGCACATGCTTTCTCAATCATCTTCTATTGAAGAATGCTTTCAAACAAATATGTTCTTTGGTCAAGAACCATTTGGCTATAGATATGTAGATTTATTTCTCTGCTTTCTATTATTTTCCATTGGGCTATTTGTGTTCTTATGCCAATACCATGTGGCCTTTATTTCTATAATCTTGTATGAATTGAGATCAATTATTTTAGTACCTACAATTTTATTGTTTGTTTATTCAAAAATTGCTCTGAGTGGTTAGGCATTTTCTAATTCATATGTATTTTATGAAAGATATTTTTTGCTTTCTAGAGAATGTTATTGGCATTTTTGATAGGAATAGGATGTAATCTGCAGATTTCTTTTGGTAGTATGGAAATTTTAACAATATTGATTATTCTAAAATAGCACCCTGAAATATCTTTTGTTTTTGTGTGTCCTTTTCAAATTTTTTATTCAGTATTGTAAAATTTAAATGTAGATATTTTCACCACTTTAGTTAAATTCATTCCTAGGTAATTTAATTTTTATAGCTGTTGTGAATGCATTTGCTTTTAAAATTTTCAGTTAAATTACTAATGTTGTATAGAAATACTACTATTTTTGTATGTTGATTTTATATCTTTTAACATTTGTTCATTTGTTTATTAGTTCTAATACAGTTGTGTTAGAACTGATGCTTGCGTATGGTGGAACATGACATATGGTACTCATTGCATTTTGTTGCAAAAATTTTGTCTGGATACACATTTGTTTTGCACTTGAATATTAGAGACCACAAGTTATAAATAGACACAGAATCTGTCTGAGGCCCTCATTGTTTTGCCTGGTGGGCCAGTTTTGGAATGGAACTTCTGTTTCCTCTTAGTCAATGAGGCTTCCAGAGCAGGGTGAAGTATGCTGAGGACAATACAGGAAAACTGTACCCAGATGTGAAGATAAATTTTAGTTTTTTTCCTTCATGGTGCTAAACTTTCCCATTCAATAACTACTTTTGCAGGGGTGATTTTTCCCAGGGAACACTGATTATTACAGAGTTTTATTTTCTCTCAGTTCTTATCTCTTTTTCTTTTTGTTTGCTGCTGTGCACCATAACTCTTGGAAGGAGATTGGTGACTCACTGCAGGGGTCCCTGATAACTTGCCCTGTGGAAAAGGTCTCTGTTAACTGGCACCCATACAGTCTGAACCTATGGCATTTTTGTCTGCCTGGTAGATTTACTAGAGGTGTTTTGATGGCATTCAGATCCCATGTAATGATTCCAGAGATGTACAGCATGGAGCTAAGATAAGTGCTGCTTTCTATGTGAGTAATTTTTCTGGAATTAAAACAAAGGAAAGAGAGACAACAAGGTTGCAAAGAAGAGGAGCCTCATTAAGAGATACTCAGAGAAACTCAACTAAAAGCAGAGGTAATTGGAAGAAAAGGGAGGGACATATATCATGAAACCAAAATCAATCTGAAATATCAGACTCATGGATCAAGCAAAACATAGACAAGGACTTAATAAAATGTCCTGTCAACCTGCACAGCTGCCAGTGGGTTGTGGGATGACTGATAATTACTGCCATATTTGAAAGCTTAAAAGAAAAAAGGAAAAAATTGGATATACTAAAATAGTATGGCTAAATCAAACCATACATGATAGACTTATGATATAAGGTCCCCTGCCTTGTTTTTAAACAATGAAAGATCAGACTGTTCTTTTTGATGAGCTAACAGAGATTATTGGTAGTATATTTATTGGATATATATATGTATAATGTTTTCTCTTCTTTCTTTTCTCTTTTCCCTATCCCAGTTGTTGTTTCCTTTTGAGCAGTTTCTTTCCTTTTTAGTATCAAAATATCTATTGCATATTTTGGATCTTACTTACACTTTAAGTTTCTCACCAGAGAGACAATGTGATATTTACACATGTGTGTAAGAGTTATTTCACTTATAAGTATGGTCTCAAGTAGTATCCGTTTACCTATTAAAACCTCAAGTTTATTCTTTGTATCTGAGTAATACTGCACTGTATGAAAATGCCACATCTTATTATTCTGTGGTTGATGGGCATTTGAGTTGTTTCCAAGATTTAGCTATTACAAATTGTGCACCATAAACACGGATGCACGTATATTGCTGTGGAATGATGTTATGTCTTCATCCAAAAAGAAGACACTGCAACCCAACAATATATTTCACTGATACACACAACAGTGAACTAACATCTGCCAGTTTTCATTTTTTCTCTTTCATTTCTTCTCTTTCCTTTTATGCACTGGAATGCTAACTGAACTGTCAAGGGAGAAGATTAAAAATTACAAGGATGTGTAGTACATGGAACATCTAACCCCTCTACCATGACTTTTGGCTAGAGATGTGTGGTGGCTAAATAGCCTTGCATCTCAGCAATGTGTCTACTGTGGACATATCGGTGCTGGGTGCAGGAGTAGAAAGGCATCCCACATCATATCACCTAGAGAAGTTGCAGAATACAGCAGAGGCAGGAGGCAGTGATAGTGTACCTTGCAAAGCAACAAGTAGAAAGTCAGCATTTCCCTCTCAGTTGAAGAGTAAGAATTGGCACTGACCTTGCAAGCGCAAGGTTGTGAGTTCGATCCCTGGTACCAAAAAAAAAAAAATAATAATAATAATAATTGGCACTGAGCCAGCTAGACAGCACCACAAGAGCAGAGATTCAGACCACTTCACAGTATGCTACCTCACTTTGCAACATACGACCTGAGAGGACAGAGACTTGCTAGTGCAAGAGAAAACAGAAGGCTGAGCAATGAATACAAGAGGCCAACTCTGCTTGGAATTTGGAGCAGCTCCCTGTCTCTGCCTGAAAGAAACACAGCGATTGGGAGAGAGATTATCAGAGGAGACAAACTATGTAAGAAATGGGCAGGGCACTAAAAAGCATACAAAAATACTAGATCAAGACACTGGTTCCAGGCACCAGCCCCACATCTGGAGGCCAAGACCAGACTCATACCTATCACAAAGTCTACTACAGTGTTGGTATTGTTATATAGTAGTTTTGGACTATTGGTGGACACTATAAGAATTTTTTTTATTATTTTATTTTGCCTGCTGGTTTTCTGTGTATTTCCATGTTTTGTTATCTTTTACCTATATTTTTGCTCTAATCTATTTGTCCTATTTCCCCATTTCATTAATTTCTCTGGATTGAATTGTATTTTCATAGGAGTAAATAGTTTATTTTTTGTTAAAATCAGTAATCTCTTGGTTACTCTTTCATTCTCTCACTTCTTCCCTCTTCTATAATTTTCAAAAGGTTGTGTGATCATCCTTTGTCCTCTAACCTTGTTTTTACTTTATTTCTTTTAGTCACTTTGCTTTTAACATATCACCACCACAGTGTAAAACCACTCTACCAAGGGCAAATACTTTACATTCAAACCCCCAATATATGATGGACTCATATAATTAGATTTTTCTCCTATGGTTTAAGGTTCATAATTAATAGTTATCAGAATTTCTCAGTTTCTAAACTGTACTTTAGGCTATTGCTAATTATACTGCTTTAACTAGGATGGCATATCTGCTGTAATCAATTCTTCTCCCTTTTATAACAATACTTTAAAGTTCTGGGATAATAACTTAATCACAGATCAGCACTGAAGAACTGGGGAATGAGCCAAACAGATACCAACATCTAACTCTTAATAAATTGGAAAGATAGAATCTTGGGACAGACATACACCAAGAACCTTCAGAAGATCTCCTTGAAGAATAGTCATTTTCTAGGGAGGCCCTATTGGTAGTGATACAACTGCCTAATACGAAAACTTCAAAGAATCAACACAGAAAGAAAATAAAACATTTTAAAATAGAAAACGGCAAGATAGAGAAGCAAAATGAAACCTCAGGCCTCTAGCCCACCTTAAACAAGCCCAGGAGACAGAGAAATAGAGGAAAATGGAAGGCACATACCTGAAATTCTTGAAATGATGACAATTAAAATAACGCAACAGATCCATGACACTACAGAGGAATCAGGTAAAAAATAATCTTTAAGATAATAAGAGAAAAGATAACTGTAGTGAAGGGATTCTTTAGCAAATCTAGAGGAAACATAAATAAAAAAAATAGAGGAGCACAGGAAAATGATGGAAGCCATAAAAGCTCAATATAAGAAAGAAATAGAGTGCATGAAATGAATTTAAAAAGATATACAGGAAATTTAAAAATTCTATTGAATGCTTTCAAAACTACTGCAATGAAACTGTAGATATACTTTCAGACCTTAAAGACAGGATCACAGCTTGAGATTATGAAAGAAAAGCTCTGTTTATAATAACATAGGGCCAGAAAAAACAGTTCAACTGCTGCAAGGTTATTCAAAGAAAAACAATATAAGCATGAGAGTTGATAAAGAAAAATCAGGAGTCAAAATAAATGATATCAAAAGATTATTTGCAGAAGTAATAGTGGAAAATTTCCCAATTATGGGAAAAGAATCTTACATTCAGATAAGTGAGGCATATAGAACTCCAATTAGTCATGACCAAAATAAGTCTACAATAAGGCATATAATAATCATGTTTCCAGAAATTCAGCACAAAAAAGAGAATATTAAAATCTGTTAGAGAATTGTATGACATCAGCTATAAATCAAAGCCCATCAGAATCACTGACAACCTCTCAACAGAAACCTCAAGCCAAGAAAAGCTTGGAGGGAAGTACTTTAGGCTATGAATAAAATACTACTTCCAACCCAAATTGATGTACCCTGCAAAAATATCTCCCAAACGTAATGACAAAATAATATACTTCCATGACAAAGAACTACTGAAGAAATTTAAGACCAACAAACCCACCTTACAAACAGAATGGAAAGGTATTCTAGGCAGAGATAAAAATAAACACAATTCCCTGAACAACAACAGAAACAAACTACCAGTCTGGGCAAGCAAACAAACTGAGGGGAAAAGCAGGGAAACAATAGCTGCAAAATAATATCTCAAGTATAAGTCAATACATACCATTTATAATCATGAATGTAAATGGTCTCAACTCACCAAAAGAAACAGACTGACAGAATGGATCAAGAAACAAAATCCAACAATATGCTGTATACAAGAAACACATTTTACTCAAAAACAAATTCATAGACTGAAAGTCAAAGTATGGAAAATATAACTCCATGCAGCAGGACCCAGAAACAAATAGAGGAAGTATTCTATTTGCAGGCAATGTCAATTTCAATCCAAGAATGATCAAGAGAAATAAATAAGGAGCCTGCAAACTTGTTAGGGGAAAATTTCAAGAGGAAGTGATAGCAATCATAAATATATACAAATATGAATGCACCCAACTATATAAAACATATTAATTAACATGACAAATCAAATAAGGAATAACAGAATTTAATAGGGGACCTTAAGACCCCATTGTCACAAAGAGGTAGATCAACCAGAATAAAAAAATCATCAAGGAAACCTCAGAACTGAACCAAACTTGTGAACAAATGGACTTAGTAGATGTTTTCAGTAATACACATTTTTCACAGCTTCACATGGAATGTTCTGCAAAAAAGACCATAGAACATGGTTAAATAAATCCAAAAGAACTAAAATTATTCCATGAATATTATCTGACTGTAGTGCAATGAAATTGGAAATCAATGGAATAAAAACAGAAAAACAATATACATATATGGAAATTAAATAACATTCTCCCAAACAATCCAGGGATATTGATGTAAACTAAAGAAGTGACTAAATAATATCTACAATTAAATGAATATGCAGATAAAACATACCAAAACCTGTGGGACACAATGAAAGTAGTCCTAACACTTAACCTTATAAAGGTGAATTCCCACATTAGGAAAACAGAACAAATTCAAAGAAACAACCAAATGTTGCACCTCAAACTTCTAGTAGAAGAAAAATAGGTCAACACCAAAACCAGTACAAGGGAGGAAAACATAAAGGTCAGAGTAGAAATTAATGCAATTGAGATTGAGAAAATAATACACAGCATCCTTGAATTGAAGAATTGGTTCTTTAAAAGAATAAATAAGATTGATAAACTTTTAGCCAACCTTATTTTTAAAAAGAAACAAGACTCAAATTTATGCTATAAGAAATGAAAATTTGGAAATAACAGATCCTGTGGAAATTCATATCATAAAGTCCTAAATTGAAAATCATTACTGTTCTAGATTAGAAGATGCAAGCACAACTACAAAGATACTCAGCCACCTGATATTTGACAAAGGGGCCAAATATGTCCACTAGAAGAAGGATAGTCTCTTTAATAAGTGCTGCTGGAAAAATTGGCTCTCTACATGCTAAAAACTGAAAATAGATCCATGCATATCACCATGCACAAAACTAAAGTCTAAATGGATCAAAGACCTCAATATTAAAACAGAAACACTAAATCTACTGGAAGCCAAGGTAGGTAGAAGTCTTGGAGACATAGGGGTAGGCAGCGAATTCATGAACCAAACGCAAACTGCATGGGAAACACTTCAAAGAATCAACAATTGGGATCTCACATTATTGAAAAGTTTCTGCACTTGAAAGGAAATCATCAACATTGTGAAAAGAAAACCAACAGAGTGAGAAAGAATTTTAAGCAGCAACCCCTCAGATAAAGGACTTGTGTCCAGAATATATAAAGAATTGAAAAACATCAATCCCCCCAAATTCAAAGACCCTCTCCAAAACTGGGCATCTGAGATGAACACACAGTTCTCAGAGAAAGATATACAAATGGCAAATAAATACATGAAGAAATGTTCACCATCACTGGTCATTCGAGAAATGCAAATTAAAACAGCATTGAGATTCCACCTTACTCCGGAAAGAATAGCTGCCATCAAGAAATCAACTGATAACAAATGTTGGCAAGGCTGTGGGGAAAAAGAAACACTGCTCCACTGTTGGTGGGAATGTAGACTGGTGCAACCATTATGGAAATCCATATGGAAAATTCTCAGAAGACTAGGATTGGAAGCCCCATTCAGTCCAGCTATCCCCCTCTTGGGTATTTTCCCCAAAGAACTGAAAAGGTCATATCACAGTGATTTATGTGTACCCATGTTCATAGCTGCACAATTTGTGATAGCTAAATCCTGGAAACAACCAAGATGTCCATCAACTGCAGAATGGATGAGAAAGATGTGGCATTTTTATACAATGGAATATTACTCAGATATAAAAAGGATGATCTTGAGGCCTTCATAGTCAAATGGGGACAACTTGAGACTATCCTCATTAGTGAAATAAATAAGAATCACATTTATAAATATCATATTGTGTCTCTGGTGTAAAAAGTAAATAAGAACTACAGGAGTAATAAAACCAAAATGTGTAATTGCTATTGTAAAAAAGAGGAAAAGAAAGTGCTCTAAGGCATATAACTGCATGTATGTATGAGTGTTTAAAATAGATGACCATATTGCTGAATTTTTGTTGGATCTTTGAGCATAACTGTTTATAGTCTGACTGTTTGAATATTTACTATGTACCCTTTAACTTTGTAACTTGAACAACTACATCCAGGATGACAGTATGTAATTTATAAATTACTGATTTCTTAGTGGGGCTTTTTCTCATTCTCCTTTTTCTTTCTTTCTTTTAGAATTCCATATTGTTGCTATCCTTTTTCTGTTTTGTTTTTTTTCTTCTCTTTAAATAAAATTTTAAAAATGTATAATTGCTATTGTAAAAAATGAGGAAATAGGAAGTGCTATAAAAGATATAGCTGCATGTATGTTTAGGTGTGTGGGATTGATGACCATATTTCTAAGTTCTTGTTGGATTGTTGAACAGATTTGTTTGCACTCTCACTGCTGTAGTGTCCACTTTGTGTGCTTTAATTCTGTAACTGGAATAACTGTTTCTAAAAGAACAATATGCAATTTATCAATTAGTGATTTCTTCCTGTTTGTCTTCTTTTCTTGAAATTCTGTAATATTTCTACTTTTTTTCCTGTTTTTTTTCTTTAAATAAAAAAAGAATCATAAAAAATAATAAAAAAAATGAAAGCTTTCCATCTAGAATCAGGAACCAGGCAAGGATGTGCAGTATCACCACTCTTATTCAATGGAAATTTTAGCCAGAGTTATTAGACAAGTGAGAGAAACAGAAGGAAAGAGGATAAGGAAGGAATAAGTTAAATTATAATTTGCAGTTGACATGTCTATATAGAAGAACCCAAAATCTCTAGCAAAATACATTCAGATTTAATAACCAAATTCAGTTGTGTAGCTGGATACACAGCCAACACTTGGAAATCAATACCATTTTTGTACACAAACAACAAATTCACTGAGAGACAACTTATTGAAACTACATCCTTCCCAATAGCATCCAAAATAATGAAATACTTAGATATAAATCTAGAATTGGAAGCAAAACATCTTTGTGTTAAAATTACAGTATTCTGGTAAAGGAGATCAAAGACCATATTATAAAATCAAAAGGTATCTCTTGCTCATAGATAGTAATGACCAGCTTAGTGAAAATTGCCTTACTTTCAAATTGTTATAGATATTAAAATAAATTTTAAATAGATATTAAAATCAATTTCTGTAAGCTATTAGCATACCTTACAGAAAAGTGAGAAAATATTCCTAAAATTTATTTGGAAGTAGAAGACATACCGGATGGCAAAGCATATTCTGAACAACAGAATGCCCTTTGGGGCATCACAATCCCAACATGGAATTATATTACAATGCTACTTTGATAATAGCAAAATGTTACTGGCAAAAAAGCAAGCAAACAAACAAAAATCAGACCTCAGGATCAGTGTAACATACTAGAAGATACAGACAAAAGTCCAGAAACAGCAACCTCATGTTTAACAGAGGAACAAACATGATTACTGAAAGAAAATTAACCTCTTTAATCACTTGTACTGGACAAATTGTCTTTCTACGTGCTGAAGACTAAAACAAGACCCATGTCTATTACCATTCAGTAAAGTAAAATGAAAATGATTCAAAGATCTAAATATAAAATAGAAACGTTAAATCTACTGGAAGAGAAACTGGGTAAAAATGTTGAAGGCATAGGTATATTTAAAGAGTTCATGAACAAAATCCATACTTCACAGGAACTACTTCAAAAAATCAACTTTTACTTCATCCTAATAAAGGCTTCTGGTAAAGGAGGTCAAAGAATATCAGAAAATCCAAATAAATCTGGTAAAGGAGATCAAAGACAATATCAGAAAATCAAAATAAATCACCAACAGATTAAAATGACAATCAACAGGGTGGCAAAAAGTTTTTACCAGTTGTCCCTCACATAAAGGACTTAAATCTAGGGCATGCAATGAATTGAAATATATCAGATCCCCAAATTTAAATACTGAATTGCAAACTGGGTGTCTGAAATGAATATACACTGTTGATGGGAGTGCAGACTGGTGCAACCAACCCAGCGATTCCTTTTCTGGGTAACTTTACAGAAGAAAATACAAAATCATACCGTAGTGATATATGTGCACTCTTGTTTATAGCAGCATAGTTTTTAATAGCTAAGTCTTGTAACAACCCAAATGCCAGCAACAGAGATTTGGATAAAAAGTTTTTACACAATGGAGTACTACTCAATCAAAGATAAATAACCTTGATGATTTATAGGTAAATGTATGCCACTTGAGACCATAATCATAAGTGAAATAAATCAGATTCACATATGTAAACATTATGTTGTCTCTCTGGTGTGAGAAACTGAAAGCATAAAGAAACTTTCATATGTACAATAGATATTGTGAAATGGAAAGAAATTTTTCAAAGGGCAAAAGGAACTAGGATGATGGAGATGGGAAATGAAAGAAGGGAAAAGAAAAGTTGAAAATTAATTATGCTACTATTGTCCCTTAGTTCAGAGAAAAGGAAGATTTGTGCTTACATTGATTGGTTAATTTTTTAGTCCCATATTTTGTACACTGAGTAAATATTTTCAAGATAACAATATGCATTGTATTAGTTACTGTTATTTTGTTGTGCAATTTTGTTTTAATTTTTTCATAAAAATAAAAATAATAATGCAGTGAGTACTCTCCTTAAAGTTTCTTTCTTTTTAAAAATCTCTTTCAGGGTTGGGGATTTAGCTCAATGGCACAATTGCCTGCCTGGCAAACATAAAGTCCTGAGTTCTATCCCTGGTGCCAAATAAATAAATAAAATATATTTAAAAATTCTCTTTTGAAATCTTTTTTTAAAAATTGCTTTTAAACTATGAAGAGTATACTAGCAGCTCTCAGTGTCACCAAGACACTCCAATAAATAAATAAATACAATCTTTGGTTTTCATGGTTGGATCTTTAGACATTTACATTGGGATAAGATAAAAATATTTAGGGAGTTCATTTGAGAGGAGAAACTGTTTCTTCTGAGACCTCAGCTTTGAGCATTGTAAATTCTATTTTACATTCATTTAGTACTAATATCTCCAGAGTTTCTATTTTAAAACATGAGAAGAAAAATGAGCCCTCTGTGCTTCTGGCTCCTGGGGGAGAGCCAAAGTTTGGTGTGGTTTTTATAGAAACCTCTCAGTCTTCACCTCCAGACTATTTAAAGATAAAACATTCTAAACCTTTCTTGGGTAAATACCAACAGGCTTTTTTTGTTTCCTGATGGTGGTTATAGTATTCTTAATAATCAGAATCAGCTCATCGCTGATTTGGTTCTGCTCTGATATTTCTTTTCTGATTTTCCATCTAGTTAATCTGTCTCTCTGTCAGAATGGGATATTCAGGCCTCCTGTTAAAAATTGTGTTATTGCTGATTTGATTTTCCATGTTAACCAGTAACTGTGTTATAACACAATTGGGTTTTCCTGTATTAGTTTCATACATATTTATGATTGTTATGGTATTTGTGCTGTTTACAGCTTTCTCACTGACCCAAGTCAAACTTGTGTGTTTTTCTTTGGTTCATCTTGTGACTATTGGATTGATTTATCATGATCTTTTGCTATTTTTAAGATATCTTTCTTTTCATGATCAGTGTGTACAATTCTGTCTTCATGATCTGAAATTCTATCCTTTACTTCATACAATCTGTTGCATATGTTTTGAATGGAGGTTTTAATCTCTTGATTCTGTTTGAATGTTTCATGGATTCCATTTCTCTCCTATGTTGTGCACTTTTTGTTTCTACCTTTTTCTTATTTATTTGTTTGTTTGTTTTATTTTAAAGAGAAAGAAAATTAAAAAGACAAAATAGAAAAAACAAGAAGAAAAAGTAGAATACAGAGTTCAAAAAATTAACATCATAAAATCACTAGCTGATACATTACATATTGTTAACTTGATAGCTGTTAAAGTTACAAAGTCAAAGCATAAAAAGTGGCTAAACGCTCAAATGTAGACAGTACAAACTCTTCTGTTCAGTGATCTAAAAAAAGCTCACTAATATGGTCATCCGTTTTACACACTATATATACTGCTATATCCTTTAGATTACTTTCCTTCCCTTTAACTTTTACAATATCTATTATATCTATTATAATTTTATATCTGTTATACTTTTTGGATACCATTATTCTGTCCGTTACTATTTTTTTTACGCTAGAGAGACAATGTGATATTTACTCATGTAAGTTGTGTTTATTTCACTAATCAGGATATTCTCAAGTTGCCTCCATTTGCCAATAAAGGCCTCAAGATCATCTTTTTTTATAGCTGAGTAATATTCCATTGTATAAAAATACCACATTTTTTTCATTCCACTCTGTGGTTGATGGGCATTTTGGTTGTTTCCAATATTTAGCTATCAAAATTGTGCTGCTATGAACATGGGTGAACATATATCACTGTGACATGACCTATTCAATTTTTTTTGGGAAAATACCCAGGAGGAATAGCTGGATTGAATGGAACTTCCAATCCTAGTTTTCTGATGAATCTCCATACTGACCTCCACAGTGGTTGTATCAGTCTGTACTCCCACCAACAATGGATAAGTGTTTCTTATTTCCCTGCAGCCTTGCCAACATTTGTTATCTGTTGTTTTCTTGATGGCAGCCATTCTTTCCAGAGTGAGATGAAATCTAAATGCTGTTTTAATTTGCATTTCTTGAATGACCAGTGAGGGTGAACATTTTTTCATATATTTATTTGTTATTTGTATATCTTCATCTGAGAACTGATGCCCATTTTTGGAGAGGATCTTTGAATTTGGGGGGATTGATTGTTTTTAGTTCTTTATATGTTCTGGATATAAGTCCTTTGTCTGAGGATTGTTTACTAAAATTCTTTCCCAATCTGTCAGTTTTCTTTTCACTTTGTTGGTGATTTCTTTGGAAGTACAAAATCTTTTTAGTAGTATGAGATCCCAGTTGTTGATTCTTTCAAGTATTTCCCTTGTGGTTTGCATTTTATTCATGAATTCTCTCCCTAATCCAATGTCTCCAAGATTTTTACCAACTTTGTCTTTCAGTAGATACAGTGTTTCTGTTTTAATATTTAGATCCTTGATCAATCCATTTTGATTTTAGTTTAGTGTATGGTGATAGGCATGGGTCTATTCTAAGTCTTTGGCATGTGGAAAGCCAATTTTTCCAACACCATTTATTAAAGAGGCTATCTTTTTTCCAGTGAACATGTTTAGCCCCTTTGTCAAATATAAGGTGTTGAGTGTGTTTATAGTAGTTTTGGCATCTTCTAATCTGTTCCATTGATCTGCAGGTCTATTTCTTTGGCAGTACCATGCTGATTTTATCACTGTGGCTTTGTAGTATAGTTTCAAGTCAGGAATTGAAATGCCTCCTGTCTTGTCTTTGTTGCCCAGAATCATCTTGTCTATTCTAGGTTTTGTCTGTTTCCAAATAAATTTTAGGAGTGTTTTCTCTAGATCTGTGAGGTATGTTAATGGTATTTTGATTGGGATTGCATTAAATCCATACAACAGTTTTGGACATATGGCCATTTTCACAATGTTGGTTCTTCCTATCCAAAAGCAAGGAATATCCTTCCATTTTCTTATATCTTCTTTAATCTCCTTTTTTAGAGTAGTATAATTTTCAGCATATGGATTTTTTACATTCTTGGTTAGGTTGATTCCTACTTATTTCATTTTTTTAGATGCTATTGTGAAAGATGATATTTCCATAATTTCTCTCTCAGTGAGTTTTTTGTTCATGTACAGGAATGCTATTGAATTTTGAGTGTTGACTCTGTATCCAACTATGCTTCTGAGTTTGTTTATTACCTGTAATAGTCTTTTAATGGAGCTTTTGGGGTCTTCTATGTAGAGTATCATGTTATCTTCAAATAATGATAATTTAACTTCTTTTCCTATTTTTATGCCTTTTATTTCTCCCTCTTGTCTGATAGCTAAGGCTAATATTTCCAGAACTATATTGAATAGAAGTGGTGATAGTGGACATCCTTGTCTTTTTCCTCATTTTAGCGTGAAGGCTTTTAGTTTTTGTCCATGTAGTATAATGTTGGCTGTTGGTTTGTCATAGATGGCCTTGATGAGATTGAGGTACATACGTTCTATTCCGAGTTTCTGTAGGGCTTTTATCATGAACATGTGTTGGACTTTATCAAAAGCTTTTTCTGCATCTATTGAGATGATCATGTGATTTTTATTTTTGGCTCTGTTGATGTGGTGTATTGCATTTATTGATTTGCATATGTTGAACTATCCCTGCATTCCTGGAATAAATCCCACTTGGCCGTGGTGTATAATCTATTTAATGATTTGCTGCATTCTATTTGCCAACATTTTATTGAGAATCTTTGCATCAATGTTCATTAGTGAAATTGGTCTATAGTTCTCCTTTTTGGTTGGTTCTTTCTCTGGTTTTGGTATCAGAGTCATACTTGACTCCAAGAATGAGTTAGGGTGGACTGCTTCTCTTTCAATTTCATTGAAGTGTTTTAGAAGTGTTGGAATTAAATCTTCTCTAAATTTTTTATAGAATTCAGCTGTGAATCCACCAGGACGTGGGCTTTTCTTTGTTGGTAAGTTTTTAGTTACATTTTTGACTTTAGTAGCTGATAGCAGGTTATTCAGAATTGCTATATGTTCTTGGTTGAGCTTTGGTAGTTCATATATTCCTAGAAATCATTCCACTTCCTCTGTGTTTTCCACACTATATGAGTAGAGATTTTCAAAGTAGGTGTTCATGATCTCTTGAATTTCCATGGGATCTGTAGTGATTTCCTTCTTTTCAGTCCTTATAGCATGGATTTGAGTTTTTTTCTTTCTTTTTCTTGATAAAGTTGGCTAGGGGTTTATCAATTTTGTTTATTCTCTCAAAAAAACCAGCTTTTTGATTCATTAATTCTTTGTATTTTTTTTTTTAGTTTCAATTGCATTAATTTCTGCTCTAAGCTTTACAGTTTATTGTCTGCTATGAGTTTTGGGCTTGACTTGCTCTTCCTTTTATAGATGTTTGAGATGTAGCATTAGCTTATTTATTTGTGTTCATTCCATTTTCTTGAAGTGACTATTTATTGCTGTATATTTCCCTGTTAGGACTGATTTCATTTCATCCCATAGGTTAAAGTATGTTGTATCTGCATTTTCATTGTATTGTAGTTATTGTTTTATTTCCTCTTTAATTTCATCTGTCACCCACTGATTATTCAGAAGGTTGTTGTTTAATTTCCATGTTTTTATGTAGGTTTTGCAAGCTTTTTTGCCATTGATTTCCAATTTTAGTGCGCTATGAGCAGATATTATGCATGGGATAATTTCTCTCCCTTTTCATTAAGTTAAGATTGCTTTATGGGTTAATATATGGTCTATTTTGGAGAATGACCCATATGCAGCTGAGAATAATGTATATTCTTATTTGGTTGGGTGGAATACTCTGTAAACATCTACTAAGACCTTTCTCTCACAGGTATGATTCAGTTCTGTTATTTCTTTGCTGAATTTTTGTCTAGTTGACCTATCTCTTCATGACAGTGGGGTGTGAAAGTCCCCTACTATAATTGTGTTCTTATGTATTTCATTTTTCATGTGCATTAGTATTTGTCTTATATAGTTTTATGCTTCCGTATTTGGTGCATACATATATATAACTGTTCTTCCTCTTGAAGTTTTCCACTAGTAAGTATGTAGTCACCTTCTTTATGTCTTTTAATCCTTTTAGGTTTGAAGTTCACTTTGTTTGCAAACAGAATAGCTTCCCCTGCCTTTTTCTGGGTTCCTATTGCATGGAATAGTGTTTTCCACCCTTTGACTTTTAGTTTGAGTTTCTTTTTGAGTCAGATGTGTTTCTTGTATACAGTATATTGTGTGATCCTGTTTCTTGATCCATTCCATTAGCCTGTTTCTTTTGATAGGTGAGTTGAGCCCATTCACATGTATGGATATCACTGATAGGTACTGGCTTGACTTTGCCATGTTGCGTTCCTATTGTTGGTTTTCTGCTTTTCTCATTTGTTTAATTTCTTGTCCAGCCTGGTGATTTCTTTCTGTTGTTGTTCTAGAGATTGTGGTCATTTTTATCTCTATCTAGGATGTCTTTCAGTACTCTTTCTAAGGTTGGGGACATGAATTTCTTCAGTTGTTCTTTGTCATGGAAGTATCATGTTTCTCTGTTAAATTTGAAAGACAGTTTTGCTGGGTATAGCAGTCTGGGTTGAAAGTTGCTTTCTTTTAGGGCTTGAAATGCTTCACTCCAAGCTCATCTTAACCTGTAAGTTTGCACTGAGAAGTCTGCCATGTTCTAATAGGCTTTCCTTGATAAGTGAGTTGTGTCTTTTCTCTAAAAGCTTTTAGTATTCCGTTTTTATGTTGTATGTCTGATATCTTAATTATTATATGTCTTGGTGTAGACTTATGTTGTTTATGACTGTTTGGCATTCTATATACATCACTTGTTTTTATATCAGATTTTTCCCCATGTTTGGGAAATTATCTGCCACTACTTCTGTGAACAGCTTAGTTATGTCCTTTGTGCAGTCTCCTGCCTCCTCACTGATGCCTATCAATCTTACATCGTTTCTCCTGACATCATCTTGAAGCTTCTGGATTGTCATTTCATGCTGCCTTGTTGTTTATATAAGTTCTACCCTTTCACGATCGCTATCTGCTATCCTGTCCTCAAGGTCCGAAATTCTGTTCTCTGCTTCATTTAAATGGTTTTGCAAGCTTTCAATACAATTTTTTTTGTTTTTTTTGATATCTGGTTGAATTTGTTTCATGGATTTGGCTTGTTTTCTGCATTGTTCATTAAAAGTTTCAATCAATTTCCCATGCTTCTGTATTTTTTTATCTATTTCTTCTCTAGCTATGTTGAGCATCTGATTTACTATGGTTGTTATTTCTGTGTTTACATAAGACATTATTTTTAATTTGAGTTCCTGTATAGCCTCATGGATTTGTTTCTTTACTTCATTTGTTATTTTTTTTCAGAGATTTCTGGTGTATGACTTTTAAAGTCCTCTACTTCATTGTCGCCTGTACTTGCTCCTGATGGACTAGATGTTTGAGATTGCATTTTGTCTTTTCATTTAGTCATTTTCACCTTTTGTGCAAATACCTGGTTTTTCTATCCCAACAGTCCCTACTGTGAGGATTAAGGTCCTACTGTGTGATTGATGTTTGTCAAATTGCTGGGTACCACAATGAAGAGGAGATCCAGTCACCTGAATTCCTCCTACAGGGCCTATTGGGTGAGTCTTACATTCTTCTGGGCTAACTAGCTTAGAAGTATTGATGTGGGGCAACTCTTAGTTCCTGCTGTTGCTCTATCTTCAGGTTGTTGCAGTTCACCAGATCTCCCTCGCTATAGTGTTTGTGTCAGCTGATACCCTACTGTGCCACTGGGGTCTCATAAGCTCTTTTAATTTTCTTTAAGTGGGGGGGGGGCTTGTTGGTGCACTCCTCAACCTGTCTGATGTTCTCTGTGTGTGGAGGGGATTGTCCACTCTCTTGCCAGGCTCACCAAGGTCTTATAGTTGAAAGGAGTTTCACTTCCACTACTATTTACCCACTGCCAACCTCTATTTTAGGGGCAAATTCACCACACTGACTGGAACCTGCTGAAATCTTCTGTTTGGGTGAGGCATTCCTGAATCTCTCATCCAACCGGCACAGCAATCCACTATAGTCAAAGGTTCTTATGTTCCCAGTGGAAGGGTGGGCCAAATAGCTGCAGTCCTAGGCAGCTTATGCCTAAGGCGGGCATCTGTGATGTTCCTGATGGAAGGGTGGGCCCAGTGGCTGCAGTCCTGGGCAGCTTATGCCTCTTGTTTCTACCTTTTTCTAATCTCATCTTTTTTTAAGTGTGTGATTTCTCTAATATATTTTATTTTAAGCATAATTTACTTTTGTACCTGAGAGAGTATTTTCTCTGTAACCTTTTCCACTTGTGTTTTCACTTTGGTTACCATTTCAGAAAGTTCCAGTGTATGACTTCCAGTTTCATTCATCTTGTTGAGTTCCAGGCCTATTGTGGGTGAGCTGGGGGTCTGGGACTACACCTCACTTCTGCAACTTGCCATTCTCCACCTTCTCTCTTTTTTTAAAATTTTGTCTTATATGTTGATGCCCACCAACCTCCCATGATATATACCTCTATCACAAGCAATGAGGCCTGTCTTAAGGAGAAAAGGAGATAGATGTTCATTCCTCAGTGATGTTCTCCAGATGTAATTGATTATTATAGCTATCCTAAGAAGATATTTCTTTTGGTGTTTACAGTCCTGTGATAATGTCCATGTTACACCCCAGAGATGTGTTGAGTATGAAGCCCATATTGGCCTCTGAATGTGGGTGATATGACCAGTCTTCTGTTTGTCGAGTCCTCCAGAGTCTAACTGCTGTCTCCTTGCTGCTGCTTCAGACACGTTCACCTTAGTGCCCTTGCTAATTACTTCACCCTCCAAAAGTGTGTGTGCATCTGTGTACCAGGCTTTTTCCCTGGTTCTTCAGTTCCTGTTGGTCTTACACTCTTCCAAGCAATGCTACATTCTGGGAAGCGTAGTAGAGGAAGCCAGGAATGTGAACTGACTGTCTTCAAGCTGAGCCTGCCATCCAGGATATATAGGAGGGTGCAGAGCATGAACTCACTGTCTTCTAGCCAGCCCCACCATCAAGGATGTAGTGGAGGGGCACAGAGCATGAGCATGTAATCGTTTTCTTACAGCCAGCCCAGACATCAGGGTTGTAATGGAGGAGGCCTTGAGCATGAACTCACTGTCTTCCTGCTCTACCATCTTCCAGGATATAATGGAGGGGGGTGCATTGTGCAAACTCACTATCTTCAGCTGGCCCACACTCTCAACTGTAATGTCAGTTTCTTGAAGTAAAACTTTTCCCTTTCAGAATGCTGTTAGCTGTGAGTTTGTTATATATGATTTTTAGGCACTTCTAAAATATTTGTATTATTTTTTCTTGTAATTTATAAGTGTTGAATTTTATAAAATGATTTTTTTATGTCTGTGAAATGATCATTTTCCATATTACCTTGCTTGGACCATCTTGTATCCCTCATGAGAAGCACACATAAATAAAGTGACTAAACTTTTTTTATGGGGGTATGGGGGAATCAAACTCACAGCTTCATACTTTGCAGGCAGGTGCTTGTGCTGCTGAGCTAAAACCCGGGCCCAAAGTGAGTAAACTTTTTGATTTGCTTTGGATTCAAATTGTTTGTATGTTGTTAAAGATTTTTCTATCTACATTCATCAGGAGAATTTGTTCTTTTGCTTTCTTTCTTTCCTTGTCTTTCTCCTTCTTTATTTTCCACATGTCTTTTTTGTAGTAATGTTGATCCCATAGAATATATTTAGGAAAATTCTCTCCTCTTTCATTTTTTGGGATAATTTGAAATCAGTTTTTTATTAGTCATTTAATTGCTACAATTCAGCAGTTGAGTCATTGATTTTTTGGACTTGTTTTTGATGGGAGACTTAAATTTCTGATTCTTTTATTATTGATCTTCAGGTTTTCTTATCTTGTCCTAATTTAGTCTTGGTTAAGGTGTATGTGTTTAGGAATGGGTTCATTTGTATGTTTCATTGATCTTTTTTATTTTGCTTAGTATTTTTTGAACGTTTCTCTGTAATGTTTCTTTTTCAATATGAGTTTTAGATTTCATGCCTTCTAAATCTTTGAAATGTAATATGTTGTTTGAGATCTTTGTACTTTTTATGTAGGTGTTAATTACCTTATGAATCTCTAACAATACTGACTATGTTGTTTTCTACAGAGCATGGCATGTTTCCTTGCCATTAATGTCTCAGGATTTTTTTTTTTGAGATGGGATCTTGCTATGCAACTCAGCCTTGTCTTGGATTCATGGCATAGCACAGGCTGGCCTCAAACTTGCAACAATCCTCCTGCCTCAGGGATTACAGGCATGTACCACCATTTAAAACATTCTTGATATGTTTTAAAATTGTCTTTTTCATTTCTTTGTTCACTCATTCTGCAGTAGCATACTTTTAAATTTCTATGAACTTGTATAGTTTCCAAAGTTTTTCTTGATATCTAATTGTTTTAATATGGTTATCAAATGTGTTTGGTATTCTTACTGCATGGTTTTATTAGTAGAGATGTTTTGTGGTCTACTATGTGAGTTATGCTAGAGTAGAGTTTAGATATTTCTTTATTTTAAAGAGAACAAAACCTAACAATATTTAATTCATTTAATTTAAAATAACTATTACTAGGTAAAGCCTTACTACTGGCATTTTGTTATTAGCTTTTTATTTTTTTTTATTTTAAAGAGAATAAAACCTAACAGAATTAAGCAAAACAGTGAAGTAGTGCCAAACCTCAAAGCAGGATAATAGGAAATCTATTTCACACTTTTTAGAGAAGAGCATTTATACTGGAACTGTTGAATTGAGTGTCTGTTGAATACTACCATGTCTTTGTGGATTTTGTCAGAATGATCTGACCATTACTGAAAGAGGGGTGTTAATTCCCCTGCTACTATTGTATTAGAACCTATGTCTCCTTTAGATTTATCAATATTCACTTCACATATCTAGAAACTCCATTATTGGATATATTTATTATATATATAATAAATTATATATATAATTATATCATGTATAATTATATCTTATATAATTATATATGATATGTATAGCTAAAATTGTTGAGAGCTCTTTGCATTAACTCCTTTATCATTTAATGACCATTCTTGTCTCTTTTTACAACCTTTGGTTTAAAGTCTATTATATCATATATAAGTATTGGTACTCTTACACTTTTTTTGAATTCAGTTTGCATGGAACATTGTTCTGCATCCTGTCACTTATAGTTTTCAATTATTTGAGGTGAAGTGAGATTTTTATAGGCAGTGTATAGTTTGATCTTCTTTATTGAAATTAATCACTGTCTTCTTCCAACTGGAGAATGTAATTCATTTAATTTTAAAATAATTATTACTATGTAAAGTCTTACTACTGCCATTTTGTTACTTTTCTACATTTTTAGCTTCTCAATTTCTTTCTCTCTCATTTATAAGTTTTCTTTATTATTAAATTATTTCCTATAGTAGTATGTTTTGACTTTCTGCTTGTTCATTTTAGTATGTCTATTATATTTGGATATTTTGTTTAGTGAAATAATATGGATGTTTGTTTTATGGCTACTACAGGATAGATACCAAATAATATAAGTTGTTTTAAACCAATATAGTCTTAATTTTTAAATTACAAATCAGAAAAGAAACAAGAACAAAAAGAAAAAAACATTACATTTTGCTCCTTTTCACACAAATTTTGAATTTTAATCTCCATTTTGTGTCTATTAATTTCCCTATCTCTTAACAAATTAATGTAGTTTTCATTTTTAGTAGATTCACTTTTTATTCTTAATACTAAATATTTGTGTTTTATGTGCCATCTTTAAATATTGAAGTATTCTTATTTTTTTCTTTATACTATTGCCAGAGCAGATTATATTAAGAGTCTCTTTCAATTCAAACAACTCACTTTCATAATGTAGTCCTGGAGGTGGTAAATTTCCATAGCTTTTGTGAGTTTAAATTTTATCTTTACATTTCTTTCATTTCTAAAATGTAGATTTATTGCTACATTATTCTTGATTGATACATATTTTGTTCAGTATACTGAATATGCCATCCTACTCCCTCCTGATCCATAGTGTTTCTGATGAGAATTCTGCTTCCATGCAAACTCAAACATCCATTTGTAAATTTCTTTTTTCTTGCCAATTTTAAAATGCTTTCTTTTTTATTTTATTTTAGAGAGCTTAGTTATAATATGTCTTTCAGTAAACATTTTAGATTTTATCTGATTGATAATCTTTGACTTACCTCTACCTGGACAATTGTATAATTCTCTAGATTTTGGAAGTTCTCTATTATTATCTTTTTGAATATTTTTTTACCACTTTGGCCTTCTCTTAAATTACACTATCCTGAATATTTGTTCTTTTGTTTAATGCTCATAGAGCTTATAAAACTTTTGTATGTTTTCATTCTTTGTTCTCTTCTATTATCAAATACCTTGTCTGTAAGTTCATGAATTATTTCTGTTGGTAAATTTATTCTGTTGTTGCCATTCTCTACTGTAATTTTAATTTCCATTATTTTTTACTTAGGATTTCTATTTTTCTAGTTTTTAATTTTAAAGAGAATAAAACAACAAAACAGAGCAAAGCAGATCAGAACAAAACAATATAATCAAAATAGGATTTCAAAACAAGGCAACAAGAAACAAACAGTGGTTACCATAATGTCTCTTGTTTTCTTCAAAATGGTTGTCCATATCTTCACAAACAATGAATTCAAACAAGACAAAAATAGTATAAAACCGATCAAACCAAAGGAATGAAAGCATTACAGACTTTCAAACCACACAAGAGAAAAATCAACAATGGCTACCATAATGTCTTTTGTTCTCTTCAAAACACCTTTCCATACCTTCACACATATTGAGATTAAATAATACAAAACAGACTAAAAGCAATCAAAACAAAGAATAAAATCATTACTGGACTTCACAATAAGATGATATGACATCAGCAATGGCTAACATCATGTCTTGTTTTCTTCAAAGTACGTTTTCATATCACCACAAGTAATAAAATTAATTTTAATAAACTCTTTCGGAGAAGTTCTAGGAATGTATAATTCTATGCATGCACATCTGTTCTTTCTGTATTAGATGTAAAAGCAAAACCAAACAAATTATGAAAAAAACAAGAAACCAGACAAATAAATAACAATAACAAAGAGCTCAAAATAGTGATAATATAGGCTTTTCAAAACAAGGTGGTAGGAACTTAACTAAGGTTATTTTGCATAACTATCTTCAAAAGAGTTACTTAGATTACTATATATAAACATGAAAAATTGATCTAACCCTATGAATAACTGTTTTGTTCCAAGAACTAATAGAATTAGTAGCACAATCATCTTAGTTATCTTAAGTGTGTATATACAAATTTATAACTTTTTTCTTTTCCCTTTCTTTTTTCTCCTTTTCCCTATCTAATTTTTTTAACCTTTGAGCAGTTTCCTGCTGTTTCACATTATTTAGTGAAGATTTTGTATCTTATTTACTCTTTCAGTTTTTTACACTATGGAGACAATAAGTATTTACACATGTGAGTTTGATTTATTTCACTTATGAGTATGATCTCAAGTTGCATCTATTTATTTATGAAAGTCTCGAAGTAATATTTCTTTATAAATGAATAATACTATATTCTGTAAAAATACCATAACTTTTTTTATCCATTCCTTGATTAATGGGCACCTGGGGTGTTTCCAAGATTTGGCTATTACAAATTGTGTTGTTATGAATGTGGTTGAACACATGTCATTATGGTATGAGGTTTGCAAGACTTCTGGCAAAATGCCCAGTAGCAGGATAGCTGGATCAAATGGAATCTCTAATCCTAGCTTTTTGAGGAATCTCCACAATGATTTCCACAGTGACTGCACCAGTCTACACTTCCACCAACAGTGCAAACAAATGCCTTTTCCCACACAGTCTGTCCAGCATTTGTTATTGGTGGATTTCTTGATCCTGGCCATTCTTTCTCAAATGAGATGAAATCTCGGAGTTGTTTTAATTTGTATTTCTCGAATGAACAATGGTGTTGAACATTTTTTTCATGTATTTATTTCCATTAGTATGTCTTTAGCTGAGAAGGTAGTATTCATCTCAGATGCCCATTTTTGCATTGGGTCTTTGAATTTTATGGGTCTGAATTTTTTTAAAACACTGTATGTTCTACATAAAGGTCCTTTGTCTGAGGGACAGTTGACTATGACTTTTCCCAATTTTTGGGTTTTCTTTTTATTCTGTTGGAGGTTTCTTTTGACATGCAAAAACTTTTTAGTAAAACATGATCCCAATTATTGATTTTGGGAAATATTTCCCGTGCAGTTTGATTTTTTTTTTTTTACTTTCGAATTCTCTACCTACCCCTATGTCTTCAAGATTTCTACCTTCTTTGTCTTCCAGTAGATTTAGTGTTTCCATTTTAACATTTAGATCGTGGATCCATTTTGACTTTAGTTTAGTGTATGGTGTTTAGCATGGGTCTAGTTTTAGTTTTCAGGATATGTAAAGCTAGTTTTTCCAACACCACTTATTAAAGAGGCTGTCTTTTTTCCAGTGAAAATGTTTGGCCCCTTTATCAAAGACAAGGTGGCCGAATGTGTTTGTAGTTGTGGCTGTATCATCTCATCTACCTCATTGATCTTCAGGTCTGTTTTTATTCCAACACCATGCTGATTTTATCACAGTAGCTTTGTAGTGTAACTTCAAGTCAGGGATTTTGATGCCTCCCGTCTTGCCTTTGTGGCTTGGAAATTCCTTTAGTATTTTAGTTCTTTTCTGATATCAGATGAATTTCAGGAATGATTTCTCTAGGTCTGTGTGGTATACTAATGGTATTTTGATTGGAATTCCATTAAATGTATATAACAATTTTGGGAGAATGGTTATTTTCATGACGTATGTTCTTCCTATCCATGAACAAAGAATTTCTTTCCATTTTTTGAGATCCTGCTCTATTTCTTTTTTATGAGTATTGTAATTTTCACCGAATAGATCTTTTACTTCTTATGTTAGATTAATTCATAAGTATTTTTTTTTTGGATACTGTTATGAAGGGTGTCGTTTCTCTTATTTCTCTCTCAGTGACTTTGTTTTTTTGTATATCAATGCTATTTTTGAGTATTGATTTGTATCCAGCTACAATTCTGAATTTATTTATCTAGGAGTCTTTCAATGGAAGTTTGGGGATCTTCTATGTAGCATATCCTGTCATCTACAAATACTGATTATTTAATGTCTTCTTTTCATAACATTATTCCTTTTATTTATCTCTCGTGTAATTGCTCTGCCTAATATTTCCAGGAGTATATTCAATAGATGTGGTGATAATGGACATCTTTGTCTTTTTTCTGATTTTAGAGTGGAAGCTTTCAGTTTTTGACCATTTAATATGATGCTGGCTATTGGTTTGCCATAGTTGGCTTTTATCACATTTTGAGGTAAAGGCCATCTATTCCAACTTTCTGTAAGTTTCTTAACATGAATGAGTGTTGGACCTTATCAAAATCTATGTTGGCCATTGAAATGGTACTGTGATTCTTATCTTTGGCTCTACTGATATGGTGTATTACATTTATAGATTTGTGTATGTTTAACTATCCCTGCATTCCTGGGATGAATCCTACTTGGTTGTGGTGTATAATCTTCTTGATTGATTTGCTGCATTTTGTTTGCCAGTATTTTATTGAGAATTTTTGTATCTATGTTCATTAAGGATATTGGCCTGCAGTTGTCTCTTTTGGGTGGGTTTTTCTCTGGTTTTGGTATTAGGGTAATACTTGTTTCCAGGAGTGAGTTAAGGAGAATTCCTTCCCTTTCTATTTCACTGAAGAGTTTTGCACTAAGTCTTCCTTGAATTTCTTGTATTCTGCAGTGAATCCATCAGGACCTGGGCTTTTCTTTGTTGGTAGGGTTTTAAGTATGTTTTCAATTTAATTAATTGAAATTGGGTTATTTATCAGTTTTCATCTTCTTGAGCCAGTTTTGTTAATTCATGTTTGTAGGAATCTGTCCATTTTTTCTGTGTTATCAAACCTATGAAGGTAAAGGGTTTTGAAGTAGGTATTGATGATCTTCAGTATTTCTACAGTGCCTATAATGGTTTCACCCTTTTCATTTCTTATTGCTTAAATTTGAGTTATTGATTTTCTTTTTTAAAAATAAGGTTGGCTTGGGCTCATCAATTTTATTTATTCTTTCAAAGAACCAACTCATTGATTTGTTAATTCTTTGTACTGTTTTCTCAGTCTGTATTGCATTAATTTCTGCACTGGGTTTTATAATTTCCTCCCTTCTTTGGCTTTGGGCTTGACTTATTCTTCATTTTCTAGATATTTGAGGTGTAGCATCAGATTGTTTGTGTTCATTCTGTTTGCCTGATGTGGGAATACTCCACAATAAACTTGCCTTATGAGGAATGCTTTCATTGCATCCCACAGGTTCCAATAAGTTGTATTTGTATTTTTATTTGCTCATAGATATTGCTTAAGTTTTTCTTTAATTTAGTATGTTAACCACTGGTTGTTGAAGAGCATATTATTAGATTTCGTTGTTTATGGAGTTTTGCAGTTTATCATTAATTTCTAGTTTCATGGCACTATGATCAGACAATATGCATGGGATAATTTTGATCCTTTTGCATTTCTTTAAGCATATCCAGTGGGCTAGCATATGGTCTATTTTAGAGAATGTCCCATGTGCTGCTGAGAAGAATGTATATTGCATTGTTGCTGGGTGGAATACTTTGTACATGTCTGCTAAGTCCACTTGTTCACAAGTTTGATTTAGTTCTATTATTTCTTTGCTGCTTTTCTGTCTTGTTGATCTGTCTCTTTGTGTCAGTGGGTGTTAAGCTCTCTCATTATAGTTGTGATAATTGATTTGAGTTTTTATTTCTAAATTAATGTGTTTTATATAGCTGATTGCTCCCATATTTGGTGCATATATATTTTAGATTATCTCTTCCTCTTGAAGTTTTTCCCTCACCAGTGTGTAGTGACCTTCTTTATCTCTTTTGATCATTTCTGATTTGAAGTTCACATTGTCTGTGAACAGTATAGTGACCCCTGGTTTTTTCGAGTTCCTGTTGCATGAAGTATTGTTTTCCTTCTTGTGAGTTTCAATCTATTGATTTCCTTTTGGATTAGATCAGTTTCTTGCGCACAACGTATGTTTGGATGTTATTTCTTTATTCACTCTGCTAGTCTGTTTCTTTTAATTGGTGAATTGAGGTCATTTACATTACGAGTTATTACTAATATATATTGGCTTATTTTTCTCATGTTATCATTCTTCTGTTGGTTCTTTACCTTTTTGCTCTGTTTAACTGTTTCCCTTTCTTATTAGTTTCTTTTTTCTGTTGATGTTCTTGCAATCAGAGTTATTTTATATCTATCTAGAAATCTTTCAGTATTCTATGCAGGGTTGGTTTGGTGATCATGTAGTTCTTCAGCTGTTTTTTTTTTTCATGGAAGTATCTTACTTCTCCATCAATTGTGAAGCACAGTTTTGTAGGGTACAACAATCTGGGTTGGAAGTTGTTATCCTTTAGGATTTGAAATGCTTAACTACATGCTCTTCTTGATTTCATTGTCTGTGTTGAGAAGTCCGCTGTGATTCTGATAGACTTTCATGTACAGGTTGCCTGTATATTTTCTCTAAAAATTTTTAATATTCTACTATTATGTTGAATTTCTGGAATTATATTTCTGGGTACAGATTCATTTTGGTTATGGCTAATTTGAGTTCTATAAGTTTCACTTATCTATATGTCAGTTTCCTTTCCCATTATTGAAAAAATTTTGGCTATTACTTCTGTAAATAGTCTTTTTATATGATTTGTGTTGTTACCTTTTTTATTTACACCTATGAATCTTACATTGTGTTTCTTTGCATTGTAACACAACTGTTAAATTGTTATTTCTTGATTCCTTGTTATTTTAAAAAGATCTTTGCTTTCTGTTCAATAGCTGAAATCTTGTCTTTGAGGTCTGAAAGTCTATCTTCACATTCATTAAGGAGGTATTTCCCACTTTCTATGGAATTTTTGGTATCTTGGATATCTCTTTGAGTCTGTTTCATGCATTCTGTTTCTTTCTTATATTGTTCATTCAAGGTTTCCATCTTTTTGCTGTGCTCTTCACTTTTTTAAACTATGTCTTCTTTAGATGTGTTCAGTAGTTCTTTTATTTTGTTTATGGTTTCTTCTTTTACTTGGAAGATTATTTCTGATCTAAGTTCCTTTACAGCCTCATGGAATTGTTTCTTTTCATTGGTTGCTATCATTTCCGAAGTTTCAGGTGCATGGCTTATACTTTCTTCTCTGTCCATGTCTTGTAGGCTTTTTGAGATGGGCTGGAGGTTTGAGATTGCATTTTGCTCTTTCATTATGTCATTTTCCTGTATTGCCTTGGAAAAATGAATTCAAGGTCTCAGTTGCTTCCTGGCTTGCTGAAATCTATCACCACTGTAGGGAGTTTCACCATTTGATTGGAGGTTATTAGGCCCTACCAGCTCCCTTGTGGCATTCAAAGTGTCCTCAAATGTGAGGGGTATGCTGGGCTGGCCTTCAGCATACCTCATTTGGTACTGTGTAATTTCTTGGCTATTTGACATTGTTGTGCAGGATTCTACCAGGTTCTGAGGGGTGTACCAATGCTTGACAGCTAAAAGGAGTGTGCTATGCAGGTCTTCAACTCATGACACATGGTGCACCAAAGCTCCACAACTGCTTGTGTATGCCTGGCAGGGCCCTACCATGTTCTGTGCAAGGTGGCAAAGTTACACAGCTCATTGTGGTTTGCTGTTTAGGCCTTTGGCTCATGGCACCGAGCCCTGGTGATTCCCCAGTCACTTTGGGTCACTGAGCAGGGCCCAGCCAGGCCGTTGAGGGGCCTACCCAAAGGTATTCAGCTGATAGGGCACAGGGCAGGGCTCTACTACATTCCAAGCAAGGTATCAAGGTTGCACAGCTGAGTGGGGTTTGCTTTACAGGCCTTCTGCTCACACCAATGAGCCCAGGCTATTCTCTGGTCACTCAGGATTGCTGGATAGAGCCCAACCAGGCCCCAAGGAACCAGCCTGATAGTCTGACGCTGATTGGGGATGCTGGGCAGGGTCCTACCAGGCTCTGAGCAAGGTGCCAAAGTTCCACAGGCAGATGGAGTTTTCTGCGAGAGCCTTTGGCTCATGTCACTGAGCTCAGGCGAGTCCCCTGCCACTCTGGGTTGCTAGGATTTCTATTGTTATCACTGTTTTAATCTTTCTGATCTAATAAATTAATGGAATATTTCTGTATGTTTTCTTGAAGATTATTGAATTTCTTTTAAAGGATTGTTTTGGATTCTCTGAGATCACAGATTTACATAGCCTTAATGTCAGTGTGTGGAATTTTATTTTATATAGTGAGGCCATGGTACCCTGAATGGTCTTGATGCTTGCTGATATGCAATGTCTGCCTGTTGAAAGATTAGGTATTTGTTCTTATCTTCATAGGTTGGTTTTGTTTGTTTCGATTCTTTTAGCAATTATGTGCAGTGTGTTTCATTGTATGAGTCTGCTCAGTGCTTATATTTCTGATATGCTTGGTAAACCAAGCCAGATTATGTTTTCTGTGAGTTTGTCTAGAGTTTGTTATGGCAACTGTCTTGAACATAATGATATACAATATTACAGTCACTGTCAAATTCCTATCATCTTGTTTTGTAAACTTATACTGTTATTGTATTTGGTTTCTTTTTGTTTGTCTGTATTGCTGTTTTGTTTTTCTTTCTGGTGTCCTTTTAACCTTAAATTAAAAAAAATAGCTGCCCATACCATCAGACTCAGTAAAGTATAACAAAATAAAGCAGAAAAAAAAACCCAAATGATATTTGGAAATGATACAGAAGTTCAAGACAAGGGAATAAGAAATCGACAGCAGTTACCACCTTCCCCTTCTAGGCATTTCTTCACCTATTATTTTCATAGTATCTGTTGTCTTTTTTAGATCACACTAACTCCTTCAGTTTTTTAGAGCTAGGGAGGTAACTTGATGATGGCTCATATAATTTGAAACTATGTTGCTCATAAACATGGTCTCCAGTTGCATCCATTTACGTAAAATTATTTTGCTTAATAGCCGGTTAACTTCCCATTGTATGAAAATAGCACCATTATGATATATCATCATCCACCTTATTCAATGGATCTGTCACTGTTGATTTCTGTATATTGCTAAAAGTCAAAATGACCATGAAATGTAAATATTTTGAATCAGTTCAGGACATCAAGTTTGTCCTGAGAGTGCAGCTGTAGACACTCAAAAGAGGACTTTCAGTACTGCTTTATAATGTTGTATGAATGTTGAGATGAGTGTATTCCAAGTGAGCAGGAGTATTTTGAGGGAAATTAATTGCAAAGTTTCTTTTGCTCTATAATTTAAAAAAAAATTTTAAATGTTCCCTTACATATAATCTTCGACTTTTAAAATACCAAATATTTTTAACTGTTTTGTTCAGCAGAATTACCATTATTAGTATGATTTATCAGCCTTTTCATGTACCTCTTACCTTCCATAGCTGTTACTTGTCATTGTCCTCTATGTGTACACAGAGAGGAAAAAAGCAGAAACATTTAAGTAAATGATAGAACTGAATTTCAAATGCTATGTAGTTAAAATCATTGTCATTAATGTTTGCAATTATATATGAATATTTATTTACCTAATATCTTTAACTCAATTAGACTATACACTCTATAAGAACATTGGTATATGTATTTTGCTCAGCATTTTATACCCAGTGCTTAGCATAATACCTGAAATATACTAGATAGTCTATTAATATTTTATAAATAAAGGTATGAAAATATAGTCCAATAATCAGGTTGAATTAATCATACTTTATACATTTAAAATTATCATTGTCCTATGTAAGAACTATTACCTGTGTTCTAATTACTTTCTTATTGCTGAAATATAAAGCTGGACATGCACAATGAAAAGAAAAAGATTTATTTGTCTCATGGTTTGTAGAGGTTTCATTTTCTCATTGGGTGGCTCCAAGCCAGGATGACATAGCAAAAGAGCATGGCCAAGAACATGAAAAGAGCTAATGGCATGGTGCTAGAAAGCAGAGAGAGACGTAAGAAGCAGCAAGGGTGATATACTTTTCCAAGCCATCTCCTTCAACCAAGCTTCACCTGCTAACATCATTTTTAGCTTTAAACACATTCAGTGTACTAATCTACTAATGAGCATCATTTTCCCATGATCCATTCACCTCTGAAAATCTCTTACCTGTGCATACTTACAGATGTGAGGGAACATCTAGTTATAAACTATAACGATTTGTTTTTGAAATTTATTTTTTATTCCTTTTTATATACATTGACTATTCAATTTGAATGTGTGGTAATTTTTTAATGTATGTGTTATTTTAGTTGTTAATTTTTCTGTTTGACTATATTTAAATTTATATAAATTATATTGTACTATGTATCTCATTTTGATTCTTTTTAAAAAATTCATGTAGAACTTAAAATATTTACTTATTTTCTCTGTGACATATCAAGTCCCTTGTTTTACCAGATCCCTAATACAATTGTTTGCCTTTGTCTTTTGTTTTGAGTTTCTTTGCTATTATTTCCCCTTTCAGCCACAGTCTAAAAATATATTTTTTTTAACTTTAAAGAGAATAAAATCAAGCAAAATAAAACAGAGCAAAGCCAACTAAAACAAACTAGGGTAGGTAACACAGGACTTCAAAACAATAAAAATAAACAATTGTTACCATTATGGTTCTTGTTGTCCTTAAAACAGCTGCAGACACCTTCAGATGTAGTAAAAATCAAACAAAACAAAACAGAATAGAACCAACAAAAACAAAACAATGAATGCAATAAATGGCTTTAAAACAAGACAACAGTAAATGCAAAATGATTACTATAATTATCTTGCTATCTTTGAAACAGCTATCTATGACATCAGATATAACAAAATCAAACAAAACAAAACAGAATTAAACCCAACTGAACAAAACAATGAAAATGATACAGGATTTCAAAACAAGATAATAGGGAATTAACAGTGTCCACCACCTTCAGAAGATTCATCATAGATGCTACACTTTGAACTCTGAATAGATGATCATACCACTGGCCCTAGACCTGCAAAGTTAGTGAAACTCCAAACACTACAAGCATCAAATTTCATTTTACCTTAGTAGCTATCAAGAGAGCCTATGTTTCTCCAGATGAGCCAGTTTCTTAAGTAGGGAGGAGTTGACTCTTATTGTTTCCCAGTCCATGTGCCTGAAGGGGCTGGGGTCTGGCTTTTGCCCCTGCAGTGGCAGCCTGTGCATGGTGCTAGTTTCCAGGGAAGGCTTGCTTCTTGGTGATTCCTTGTTCACTTCTCCCACAGTCTGTGAATCTTGCAGTGGGAAAATGCCAGTGTCTGACTCTCCCACTAGAAGCGCCGGCCCTCACATGGTGCTGTTTGGCAGGGAGGGCTTGCTTGGTGATTTGTTTTCTCTCCCCCTACAGTCCATTAATGGTGCAGACTCATGAGAAAAGACTGGGCTTTGACTGTTCCTGCAGGTGAGGGTGACCCACATGTGTTGCTGGTTTGTAGGGAGGGCTTACTTCTTGGTGATTCCTTGTTCTCTTCCCCTGGAGTTCACGAATGGTGCTGAGACATGGGAAAAGGATAGAGTCTGGCTGTCCCACCAGCAGCAATCTGCACATGACACTGATTCACAGCAAGGGCTTCACAGTCTGAAAATATTAAATGGGAAATTATAGAAATGAATCGTTGTTACATTTTCATTTATATGCTAGTATTATTAATGGTGTGATGAAGTTTTATGACATCATATTCTTTGCCTCCACAAACGGAATCATTCTGATTTTCTGGCATGTGCAGATTGTGTATATTATTCACCTTTTAGCCATTTAATAGCTCAGTGGGTTATCAGTCATGTTACTACAGTGCTTTTGTTCATCTAACCCTTAGTTTATGTAATAATGAATGGAAAGTGAAGATATAGTGAGACAGACAATTAAGATATTCCAAAAAGAAGCCTAAAGTTTTTTTTTTCTTTTTGTACCAGGGATTGAACTCACAGCCTCATGCTTACAAGGCAGGCTCTTTAGACACTGAGCTAAATCCTGGACACAAAGCCTAAAGTTCTTAAGTGAACAGTGAAAATTATTACTTAGTAAGGAAAAAATAAACGATCATAGGTGAGGTTGCTAAGATCTGATGTTAAGAATGAGTCTTATGTTCTTGAAATTGTAAAGAAGGAAAAATAAATGTGTGGTAGTTTGGCCATTGCACATTCAGTGACAAAAAAATGTGCCCATAGTGTATGATGAATGCTTAGTTTAACTGGAAAATGTATGCAATTATAGGAGTAGATTTTAATGGCTTTAGGTATGCTCTGGGGTTCCTTGAACATATCTTGTTCCATAAAGGGACTGCTACTGAACACACAATGAAATGGACATCCAGTTTGTTTCTAACACTACTATAATACAAACATTTCAATTAAAATACTTAAGCATGTACCACTTCTGATGTTATAATTTTGCTGAGATAGATATATCACTCAGTCCATAGTGTGTATTTCAATGTAATATGAGAAAATAGTGCCATATTGTCCTCTTGATAGCTTCATCACTAGTGTTCCAGAACTCCTTTTACCCGAACATTTCTTCATTTGCCCCTCTTCTCCTTTCTAACATTTTTCAGTAAGATAACTATAAATTGATATTTCATTATTTTGGTGTAGGATTATCAAATTCCTAGTGATTTTGAACATAGTATTTTGCTTCTATACATTTGTAGAGTTGGCAAATAATTCTTTCATGAACTAGCTTTAACAATTGTTTTATTATAGTTCATCTTTTTTTATTTAAAGAGAAAAAAACAGAAAAAAGGTAGAGATATTGCACAATTTCAAGAAAAGAAGATAAACTAAGAAATCACTAGTTGATAAATTACATATTGTTCTTTTAGAAATAGTTTTTCAAGTTACAAAATTAAGGCACACAAAGTGGACACACAAGAAGTGAGAGTGCAAACAGATCTGTTCAACAATCCAACAAGAACCTAGAAATATGCTTATAAATCCCACACACCTAAACATACATGCAGTTATATCTTGTATAGCGCTTCCTGCTTCCTTTTTTTTTACAATAGCAATTATAAATTTTTAAAATTTTATTTAAAGAGAAAAAAAAGCAAAACAGAAAAAAGGGTAGCAACAATACAGAATTCTAAAAGAATAAAGAAAAAGAAAGAAAGAAAAAAGGAAAATGAGAAAAAGCCCCACTAAGAAATCAGTAATTTATAAATTACATACTGTCATCCTGGAAGAAGTTGTTCAAGTTACAAAGTTAATGGGTACATAGTAAACATTCAAACAGTAAGACTACAAACAGTTCTGCTCAAACATCCAACAAAGATTCAGCAATATGGTCATCTATTTTACACATGCAAACATGCATGCAGTTATATCCCTTAGAGCACTTTCTTTTCCTCTCCTTTTTACAATAGCATTTACACATTTTTGTTTTATTACACTTGTAGCTCTTATATACTTTTTACACTAGAGACACAATATGATATTTATAAATATGATTCTTATTTATTCCACTAATGAGGATAGTCTCAAATTGTCTCTATTTACCTATGAAAGCCTCAGATCATCCTTTTTATAGCTGAGTAATATTCCATTGTATAAAAATGCTGCATCTTTTTAATCCACTCTGCAGTTGATGGGCATCTTGGTTGTTTCCAGGATTTAGCTATCACAAATTGTGCAGCTATGAACATGGGTGCACATATATCACTGTGATATGACCTTTTCAATTCTTCAGGGAAAATACCCAGGAGGGGGATAGCTGGATTGAATAGGACTTCCAATCCTAGTCTTCTGAGAATTCTCCATATGGATTTCCATAATGGTTGCACCAGTCTACATTCCCACCAACAGTGGAACAGTGTTCCTTTTTCCTTGCAGGCTCGCCAATGTTTGTTATCAGTTGATTTCTTTATGGTAGATATTCTTTCTGGAGTGAGGTGGAATCTCAATGTTGTTTTAATTTGCATTTCTCAAATAACCAGTGATGGTGAACATTTCTTCATGTATTTATTTGCCATTTGTATATCATTTGTGAGAACTCTGTGTTCATCTCAGATGCCCAGATTTGGAGAGGGTCTTTGAATTTGGGGGGCTTAATGTTTTTTAATTCTTGATATGTTCTAGGCACAAGTCTGTTGTCTGAGGTGTTGCTGGCTAACATTCTTTCCCACTCTGTGGGTTTTCTTTTCACTCTGTTGGTGATTTCCTTTGAAGTGCAGAAACTTTTCAATAATGTGAGATCCCATTTGTTCATTCTTGGAAGTGTTTCCCATGCAGTTTGTATTTTGTTCATGAATTCTCTGCCTACCCCTATGTCTCCAAGACTTCTACTTAACTTGTCTTCCAGTAGATTTAGTGTTTCTGTTTTAATATTTAGGTCTCTGATTCATTTAGACTTTAGTTTTGTGCATGCTGATAGGCTTGGATCTAGTTTAAGTCTTGGGCATTTAGAGAGCCAGTTTTTCCAACACCATTTATTAAAGAGGCTATCCTTCTTCCAGTGGACATATTTAGCCCCTTTGTCAAATATCAGGTGGCTGAGTGTCTGTGTATTTGTGCTTGCATCTTCTAATCTGTTCCATTGATCCTCAGGTCTATTTCTTTGCCAGTACCAAGCTGATTTTATCACTATGGCTTTATAGTACTGTTTCAAGTCAGGAATTGAGATGCCTCCTGCCTTGCTTTTGTTGCCTACAATTGCCTTGCTATTCTAGGTTTCTTCTGTTTTGAAATGAATTTTAGTAGTGTTTTATCTAGATCTGTGAGGTATGTCAATGGTACTTTGATTGGGATTGCATTAAATTTGTATAACAGTTTGGGTGTATGGCCATTTTCACAATGTTGGTTCTTCCTAACCAAGAGCAAGGAATGTCCTTCCATTTTCTAATATCCTCTTCAATATTCTTTTTCAGCATAGTATAATTTTCAGTATACAGGCCTTTTACATTTTTAATTAGGTTGATTCCTAAGTATTTTATTTTTTACATGTTATTGCAAATGGCGATATTTCCATAAATTTCTCTCTCAGCGAGTTTTTGGTTTGTGTACAGGAATGCTATTGATTTTTGAGCATTGACTTTGTATCCAGCTACACTGCTGAACTTGTTTATTACCTCTAGCAGTCATTTAATGGAGTTTTTAGGGTCTTCTGTATAGACTATCATGTCATCTGCAAAGAGTGATAATTTAACTTCTTCCTGTCCTATCTTTACTCCTTTTATTTCTCTCACTTGTCTGATTGACCTGGCTAGTGTTTCCAGAACTATATTGAAAAGGAGTGGTGAAGTGGACATTCTTGTCTTGTTCCTGATTTTAAAGTGAAAGCTTTCAGTTTTTTTCCATGTAGTATAATGTTGGCTGTTGGTTTGTCATAGATGGCCTTTATAAGGTTGCAGTAGACACCGTGTATTCCGAGTTTCTGAAGGGTTTTTATCATGAGCATGTGTTAGACTTTGTTGAAAGCTTTTTCTGCATCTATTGAGATTACCATGTGGTTTTTGTTTTTGGTCTGTTGATGTGGTGTATTACATTTATTGATTTGCATATGTTAAACTATCCCTGCATTCCTGGAATGAACCCTACTTGGTCATGATGTATAATCTTCTTGATGATTTGCTGCATTCTATTTGCCAGTATTTTGTTGAGACTCTTTACATCAATGTTCATTAGTGAGATTGGCCTACGGTTCTCTTTTTTGTTTGGATCTTTCTCTGGTTTTGGTATCAGAGTAATACTTGCCTCCAGGAATGATTTAGGAAGGATTGCATTTTTCTCAAATTCATTGAAGTGTTTAAGGTGTACTGGCATCACATCTTCTCTAAATTTCTTGCAGAATTCAGCTGTGAATCCATCTAGACCTGGGCTTTTCTTTGTTGACAGGTTTTTAATTACATTTTCAATTTCAATAGCTGATATTGTGTTATTCAAAATTGCTACATCTTCTTGGTTGAGCCTTGGTAGTTCATATATTTCTAGAAATCTGTCCTCTGTGATTTCCTCTTATGTGAGTAGAGATTTTCAAAGTAGGTATTTATGATCTTTTGAATTTCCATGGGATCTGTAGTAATTTCTCCCTTTTCAGTTCTTATTGCATGAATTTGGGTTTTTCTTTTTTTTTCTTGATAAAGTTAGCTAAGTGTTTGTCAGTTCTATTTATTCTCTCAGATAACCTGCTTTTGATTCATTAATTATTGTTTTTTTTTAGTTTCAATTGCATTGATTTCTGCTCTGATCTTTACAATTTCCTCTGTTTATGAACTTTGGGTTTAGCTTGCTCTTCTTTTTCTAGATGCTTGAGATGAAGCATTAGGGTGTTTATTTGTGCTCATTGTGTTTTCCTGATATGACAATGTATTGCTATATATTTGCCTCTTAAGACCGCTTTCATTGCATCCCACAGATTACAGTATGTTGTTTCTATATTTTCATTGAATTGTAGGCATTGCTTTATTTCTTCTTTAATTTCATCTGTAGCCCAGTGGTCGTTCAAAAGGCTGTTATTTAATTTCCATGTATTTATGCAGGTTTTACAATTTCTTTTGCCATTAATTTCCAATTTCAGTGCAATGTGGTCAGATATTATGCATGGTATGATTTCATTACCTTTGCATTTACTTAAGAATGTTTTATGGGATAATATATGGTCTATTTTGGAGAATATCCTATGTGTAGTTGAGAAGAATGTGTATTCTGATGTAGTTAGGTGGAACACTGTGTAAATGTCTACTGAATCCAATTGCTCTGTTATGATTCAGTTCTGTTGTTTCGTAGCTGACTTTTTGTCCAGTTGATCGATGTCTTTGTGACAATGGGATGTTAAGGTCTCCTGTTATAATTGTGTTCTTGTGTATTTGGTATTTCATGTCCATTAGTATCTGTCTTATATAGTTGGGTGCTCCTGTATTTGGCACATATATATTTATAGTTGTTAGTTCTTCCTCTTGAATTTTTCCACTAACAAGTCTGTAGTGACCTTCTCTATCTCTTTTAATCATTGTAGGTTTGAAGTTCTCATTGTCTACAAATAGAATAGCTATCCCTGTTTTTTTCTGGGTTCCTGTTTCATAGAATACTGTTTTTCATCTTTTGACTTTTAATCTATGAGTTTCCTTCTGGGTCAGATGTGTTTCTTGTATAAAGCATATTGTGGGATCCTGTTTCTTGATTCATTCTGTCAATCTATTTCTTTTTATAGGTGAATTGAGACCATTTATATTTATGCATATCACTGTTATGTACTGGCTCGACTTTCCATGTTATGTTCCAGTTGTTTCTTTCTGCTTTTCTTCTTATTTAATTGCTTATCCTACCTGGTGCTTTCTTTCTGTTGTTATTTTGAGGATTGTGGTCATTTTTATCTCTGTATAGTATGTCTTTCAGTACTCTTTCTAGGGTTTTTTTGGTGGACATGAACTTCCTCTGTTGCTCTTTGTCATGGAAGTATCTTGTTTCTCCATTAAATTTGAATGAAAGTTTTGCTGTTTACATCAGTCTGGTTTGATGGTTGTTTTCTTTCAGGGCTTGAAATACCTTACTCCAAGCTCTTCTAGATTTGAGGGTTTCTGCCGTGTATGTAGTGGGCTTTCCTTGATAGGTGAGTTGTGTCTTTTCTCTGACAGCTTTTAGTATTCTGTTTTTATGCTGTATGTCTGCTATCTTAATTATTATGTTTCTGAGTGTGTATTTATGTTGATTGTGACTGTTTGATGTTCTATGTGCCTCACTTTTCTGCATATCAGTTTTTTTCCCCATGTTTGGGAAATTTTGTGTTATTATTTCTGTAAATAGTATACCTATGTCATTTGCTTGGACTCCTGTATCTTCCCTAATGCCCATTTTTCTTATATTGTTGCTCTTGGCATCATCATGAAGCTTCTGGATTGTCATTTTATGCTGCTTTGTTATTTTTAAAAGTTCTATCCTTTCCTGATCACTAATTGTGGTCCTGTCCTCAAGGTCCAAAATGCTATCCTAAGCTTCCTTTAGGCAGTTTTGCATGCTTTCAATAGAATTTTCTGTTTCTTGGATGTCTATTTTAGTTTGTTTCATGAATTCTGCTTTTTTTCTATATTGTTCATTCCAAGTTTCAATCAGTTTCCCATGCTCATGTACTTTTTTCTCTAGTTCTTCTTTAGCTGCATTCAACAACTCCTTTACTGAAATTGTTATTTCTATCTTTACATGGGAGAGTACTTCTAATTTGGTTTCCTCTATAGCCTGATTCATTTGTTTTTTTTTATTTCACTCGCTATATTTTCAGAGATTCCCAGTGTGTTACTTTTGGGGTTCTCTATTTCAATGTCTCCTATACTTGCTTCTGATGAACTCTATGTTTGAGACTGTATTTGTTCATGACATATATTTGTCTCTAATTTTCTTTCAGTGCTTTTGGTTTTAATATCAGTTTGACTCTGGCTCACAGAATAAGTTTAGAACTATATACTTTTCAATTATAGAAAAGTCTGTGTGTGAATTTTGGTAGTATTTGGTAATAATGTAACAGATTTACATTTATAATTTATTTAATTATTATTCTCTTTTCTTTGGTGAAGTGTGTGTCCATTTTGTGCTTGTGGTTTCTTTTCATATTGGTGAGTTTTTCAAAGTGCTTTATATATCCTGTGATATTAGATTTGCAGAAAATAACCCACTGGACTTGATACTGCTATCCTTAAAAGTGTGCTCATAGGTAAGGTCAGCAATATGACTAGCTAGAAGCTCCTGGCACTCATACTCCCAACAACATCCCTGAAAGAATAAATACATAGGTATATTTTTTTTACATTTTGGGTCTTATTTACTTTTTCAGCTTCTCACACTAGTGAGACTATACAATGTTTACACATTTACACATAGAACAGTGAAAAGAAAAAAGAAACTGTTATTGAGGAAAGACAAAAGGAAGAGAGGGAAAAGGAACCTAGATCGATAGATAGATGGATCATAGATAGATAGATAGATAGATAGATAGATAGATAGATAGATAGATAAGCAAGATAGTTAAGATAGATATACCATTAGCTTCCCTTAAGTTCACTGAAAATAAGGGTTAGGGGCATGGGATACAGCTCAGTGGCACATGACTGGGGATTTAGCTCAGTGGCATAAGCGCCTGCCTGGCAAGTTCATGGTCATGAACTGAATTCGATCCCTTATACCCACCCCCAAAAAAAAGAAAAGAAAAAAGAAAGAAGAAAGAATTACAGCTCTCTTCCTCGAACAGAGCCTGTGAAATACAGCTCAGTGGCACAGTGCCTGCCTGGCAAGCATTAGGTCATGAGTTTGATCTCCAGTACCAAAATAAAAAAAAAAAAGAAAAGAAAAAGGGAAAAAGTGTTTGTACTAATATTATTTGGACAATATCTCATGCCTATATCTTATTTTATTTTATGGAGAAAATATAAAACAAAATTTCATAAGAAAATAATAGAATAGCAATTGCATATTACAAGTTGTTATCTTTAAAGCAGTTGTATTGGCATAAAAATTTCTAAAGTAAATGTTAACACAAACCTTGCTTTTCAATGAACTAAGAGAAACTAGTGGTATATCTGTCTTAACTATCTTGTTTATCTATGTATCTAGAAAATAATAGTATAACTGACTTGTTTTTTGTCCCATTTTCCCCACTGTCCTTCCCCCTTTTCCCCATCCCATTTTCTTTTTCCTTTTAAACAATTTCTTCCCATTTCACAATGTCTTCTGTACATTTTGGACTTTGTTTACTCTTTCAGTTTCTCATGCCAGGGAGACAATATGATGTTTACATATGGGAGGCTGATTTATTTCACTTTTTTGTATGCTCTGAAGTTGCATCCATTTACTTATAAAATTCTCAAGGATATTATTCTTTATGAGTGAGTAGTACTCCACTGAATAAAAAGACCATATTATTTTTATCCATTCCTTGCTTGATGAGCATTTCAGTGGTGTCCAATATTTAGCTATTAGAAATTGTGCTCCTATAAACATATATTGCTGTGGCATTACATTTTTAAATGTTGAGGGAAGATACCCACAAGTGAATAGCAGGGTTAAAAGGGACCTCTAATCCTACCTTTTCCAGGAATCTCCATACTGATTTCCACGGTGGTTGCATCAATCTGTACTCCCACTCACAGTGGAAAAGTGTTCTTTTTTCCCCTCTAGCCCATCCAGTATTGTTATTGGTTGATTTTTTAAGATAGCCATTCTTTCTGAGGTGAAATGGAATCTCACTGTGGTTATAATTTCTCATGCTTAGATCTTGTACCCTGAGTAACTACTCTGAAGATAACAATATGCAATGTGTTAATTATTGTTACTGTCTTATTATCTTGTTTTGAAATTCTATTGTAGTTAAACATACATTTTGTCAACATTTTGTCAACTTATTAAAATATGGTACCAGAGAACCTCAAATCAACAAAAATTGTATACAGCATAGAAATCTAGGATGTCCACATAAAGAATAGGAGAAAATGCCTTGTATAGCCTCCCTATCCCTTCAGTGGTGATCATCCTTAAATCATGGAGGGGAATAATTGCCCTACATTTTGGAAAAAATTAAATGAGAGGACCTTGTGAGGTGAAAACACCACTATGGACACATACACTCTTCACTACTGAAGATTCTTATAGTTTTTAATAGACTCTGATTTCAACCTAAGGAAACTCCAAAGTCTACATGATAAACTATCCCTAGAGAATAAACCTGCACAGAGCATGAACTATATTTAATTCCTTATAAGAAATCCTACAACCACTGCTCAATATCCTGGATTTACAGACAGTGATTGAATTACTTTTGATATAGGGATAACATCATTGCATCTCTCTATACCTGAGGCTCACAACTGCAACATTCACACTGCCTAGGACATTGTCCTTCAGCAGAGTTCCTGTTATGCCCTACTCTGATGGCCAAATTTCCACAGGATGTGTTTCATCTCCTCTGCCCCAGTCACCTGTGTGTTCTTCCCTTAGGTCAGGTAGGAGTGGTTTCCAAACCCTTTGGACCCAGAACCTTGAACTATTGGTAAATTCATGCTATCAGTACCCCAGGTACATTATTGTTTTATTCCATGGGATTAAGCCATCTGGCACACTAGTCCATTTGTCTACCACTCATGCTAGAGTTTAGGCAATGCTCTGTGCTCCTCATATTACAGATCTCCAGCACACTTGAGCTGTTCTCCCTATTAATAACACAGCAAAAATAGTGCCCTAGTAACAAGGTTCCAAATGCTTTACTGACTCATTACCTGTGCATTCTATGGCAATGAAAACAATGCTTTATTTCCCAGGGAATCAGAACCTTATATGAGCTGTGGCATTCTACCCTCAAGGCCAAAGAGCTGCAACTCTGTCTTAGTTAAATTCTTGAGGCTGAAACAAAATAGCAGACACTTAACAACTTAAAAGAGAAATACATTTCTGGCTCAAAATTTTAGAGAAATTTCCTTCAATGACTGGTTAAACTGAAATGCAGAAATGGTATGGTGGAAATGCCTGGCATGGAAAAAAAACTGCTTACATGGTGGTGTGTAAGCAGAAAGGAAAGAAAGTATTTGAGGAGTGATATTCTGTTTCAGGTCACGCCTACAGTGACCAACCTCCATCCAAGCCCCATTTCATAAATTCAGGCAGCTACAGCATTTCTATAATCCATTCACATTTCTAAAGCTCCAATTCTGAAGACATGAGTATTTTGGAAACACTTTAGATCTACATCATAACATTACACCTCTATTCCACAAAAGATGTACATGCATCTCTATCTAAAGTGAGTTTATCCCATCTCTCTAAAATGTTACTTTAACAGGTCCAGCATTGCTGAAAGTCCAAGTCCAAAGTCTCTGCTGAGACTTAAGGCAAACTCTTACCTATAAGTCCTTATAAAAATAAAAAAGAATGTTAACACTGTTGATGATGATGTACAATGGCATAAGATAAATATTCTCACTCCAATAAAAGGAAGAAACAGGAGAGTAGAAAGCATTGGGACAAAAGCAAAATCAAAACCCTTGAAGAAAAAAAAACAGAATGGCAGACATTAAATCCAATAGAGCCTTATATATAAAATGTTGTATATCACAGAAAAAAGCAAACCTGTGAATTGATTTTTAAAAATAGATTTGCATCAACTTCACCCATGAATTTGTAAAGTCTTTTGTCATTCAAAGATAGCTTTTATTTTTCCTTGGACACTCCAGGAAAACTTCTGCAATTAGTCACAGGCCAGAATGCTTGCCTTCAACATGAAGAGACTACCCAGAAACCAATTTTAAGGACTTTTTCAGCTACTGAGGGACACAAGCTTCTGATGTCCTTGTATAAAAGAATTTGAGGCCATTCTACCAGAGTCTGAATAAGGATTTTCAGAATTTTAACTTAGATAATAATGAGTCCTTCAACAGGAATTAATTACATGAGACTGCATCAACTGATAAAAGTAAGCTACAGCTTTTCTTTGATATATTTCAGTTGTTTCAAATGCTATATTTTCTAGAGGGGAGTGGCTCATTTCTCTTTTTCTCAAGCTATGTGTAATTTTTAATAATCTAAATATTTTTATAAATGGTTATGAAACTTTTCTGTTTTTGTCCCTCCCTGTGTCATCCATAATTTGAAAACATTTTGTAATCTTATTTAAATGTCAGTATACTTATTTACATATTCAATATAATTCTCTCATTGTAATAGGTCTTATTATGAATGTCATAATTGAGAATGAGGTGCATGGAATGAAATGTGGCTACACTTATATAGAATAAGGTTGCTTTTCTATACCACTGCTTACAAAACTGTCAATAAAAAAACTGAACTGATAACTGTTTTACAGTGTTCCTTACACATGAGTATCAGGTCCTGACCTGGATCCCCAATCTCCCAAACGAGTGTACAGAGAAGATTAAGTAAAAAGAGACAATTGTAATGATTTTTAGGGGCTCCAGGAGGGTCAAAACCCTTTAATTAAGCTCACAATTCTGAGGGCTAACACAAAGACTTCTCTGGATCAGTTACTTTTATAGGTCCAATGACAAAAGGTGGAGAAACTGAGGAAAGTGCAGGAGATGAACAGGACCTTGGCAGTCTCTTCAAAGACTTCTCTAAGTAGTAAATTATGCCAATTTAGGAAAACTGTCCTATCTCCAGGATAATAGTTATGGTAGGATTGAGACTATAGGAGTGAAATTCCTCCAGCTGCAGTTTCTATCTTGTTAATTGGGGTTGGAGCCAAGTGTCCAGAGCTGTGGCCTTATCTTGCCCTTTGTGGTATCTCTGGCCTCATAGATTACTACAAATCTCAGCCAGGATCAGTGATTCATAGAGGTTCACTTACTGTGTATCAGCTCCTGTCACCAGGCAAGGGGCCAAGGCCTAGGACAGACTCACAGATAAACATAGAAAGCCAATTAGTAAAATTTAAATCCTGCTCAGAGCTGCTTCGTAGTGGTCTCCATCACATGAATAAATACAAGTAAAAGCAGCTAACTTCTTCATAGGCCAAAGAAAATTAGGATATTTTGGAGACCTCATGAAGAATGTATTTCATTCAAACCTATAGGTACTTCTGGTGAAAACTGATGATGAGATTTTGGCTTGGATTCCTCATCTTAAGAGGTTTTTAAATGTCCCATTTTAGGCTTATCGTAACTTCCACCTAAGGTAAATTAGCATTCTCTTCTGGGGATGCGATTGAACCAAAGACCTCTCTCTCTCTCTCTCTCTCTCTCTCTCTCTCTGTCTCTGTCTCTGTCTCTCTCTCTCTCTCTCTCTCTCTCTGTCTGTCTCTCTCTTTCCTTTTCCCTCTCTCTCCCTCTCTGTCATTTTACATAAGCTTCCCACTAAGTTCCAAGGTTACAAAGTTCTCCAGACTAGGCTTCAAATTGTGATACTGTTTCAGCTTTTCAAAGTGCTAGCATAAGATGCATATGCAAGCAACACTTTTGGCTTTGGCTAAGGCTACTATTTGTACTGTACTTATGTAACTAATTAGGCAATATCTGGGGACTTTGTGGAGAACTTTTAATTTCAGTTAAAAGTAGAATACCTTTGTGAGTTATCAGAGTTTGCTCTTTTTCATTGTCTTGGAGTTTTATACCACATATTTGTAAACTACATGTTACTTTTCACTTTAATTTTCTCCCTAGATTCTATTATTTTGCAAAATTTGGCAGTCCTTAAGCAATCTTTTTGTTCATTTCATAGCTGCAACTCTCCAACATAAGGTTTTCAATTTTTCTCACATTTTCTGACTTGGCATCACTGAAAACTAAAATCTAACTACCTGGATTTTTTATGGAAAAAAGATAAAATGATTTCATAAAAAATTAGTAGAATAACACTAGCTAATACATTTCATATTGTCATGTTCAGAGTAATTACTCAGATTAAAAGACATGCATAAAAATCTGCAGTCAGTATTAACACAAACATTCCTTTTTAGTGAACTAACAGAAGCCAACAGTATAGCTAACTCAGCTAACTTGCATTTTACTCTCACTTCCCATCTTTCCTTTACCATTCCTGCCATCATATTTTCATTTCTTTTAAACAATTTTTTCCCCATTTCACAATATTTATTTTACATTTTAGACCTTTTGTAACTTGTTCTATTCCTCATACCAGGGAGACAATACAAAGTATACTCATGTGAGTCTGATTTATTTCATTTATGAGTGTGGTCTCAAGTTGCATCTATTTACTTATAAAACCTCAAGTTTATCCTTCTTTCTGGGTGACTGGTACTCAGCCATTGCATAAATACACCACAGATATTTTATATATTCCTCAGTTGATGGACATTTGGGTTATTTCTAAGATTTAACTATTACAAATTGTGCTGCTATAAACATGAGTGCACATATATCTCTGTGGCATGATTTTTTAAATTCTTCTGGGAAGATATATAGAAGGGAAATAACTGGGTCAAACAGGACCTGTAATCCTAGATTTTTGTAGAATCTCCATACTGATTTCCAACAGTACACTGTTGTGTACTGACACCAACAGAGAAAGGGGTGCCTTTTTCATCACAGCCCCTCCTTCATTTTTTATTTGTTGATATCTTGATGATAGTTATGTTTTCTGTAGTGAAATGGTCTCAGTTTTCTTTTAATTTGCATCTCTTGAGTGACCAATGATGTTGAACATTTTTTATGCATTTATTTACCATTTGTATTTCTCCTCCTGAAAAGCATGTATTCATCTCAGATGTCCTTTTGTTGATTTGGCATTTGAATTTGGGAGATCTGAGATTTTTCACTTCTGTGTATGTTCTACATAGATTTCCTTTGTTGGAGGGACAATTGGCTAAAACTTTTTTGCCACTCCATGGATGGTTTTTTCACTTGTTTACTACTTTTGATGTGAAAAAGCTTTTTAATAAAGTGAAAACTCAGTTGTTGATTCTTTGAAATATTTTCCATGCCATGTGAGTTTTGTTCAAGAACTGTCTGCCTACATGCATTTGCTCAAGATTTCTTTTTACTTTCACTTCCAGTAGGTTTTGTTCTTTAATATTTAGATCTTCAGTCCATATTGGCTTTCGTTTAGTGCACTGTGATAGACACCGGTCTAGCCTTAGTCTTTGCTTTATAGAGAGCCAGGTTTTTTTCAGCACCATTTATTAATGAGGCTCTCTCTCTTCCAGGGAATATGTTTGGGCCCTTTGTCAAAGACATGTGGGCCCATTGTGTTTGTAGTTGTGTCTGCATTGTCTAATCTCTTCCACTTATCCTCAGGTCTCTTTTTTCCCAGTATCATGCTGACTTTATCACAGTAGCTTTGTAGTATAATTTCAAGTCAGGGATGATGCCTCCTGCTCTGCTTTTGTTGGCTAGGATTGTCTTTGTATACTAGATCTGTTTTGTTTCCAAATGAATATTTTCTCTAGTTCTGTGAAGTATGCTAATGGTATTTTATCAAGATTGCATTAAATGTGTATATTGATTTTAGGAGTATGGTCCTTTTTCCCTATGTTGGTTTTTCCTATACATGAGCAAGAGATACTCATCCATTTTCTGATATCCTCTTTGATCTCCTTTTTCAGAGTACTCTAATTTTCAATATATAGATATTTTACTTATTTTGTTAAATTGATCCTAAGTATTTCATTTTTCATGCTATTGGTAAAGTTGTGGTTTTCTCAATTTTTCTTTCAGTGTTTGTTTCTTGTATACAGGAATCTATTGATTATTGAATGTTGACTTTGAATACAGCTATGCTCCTAAATTGTGTTATTTAATCTAGAAATCTTTCAGTGTTTTGGGGTCTTCTATGTAGAGTATCATGTCATTTTCAAATACTGATAATTTAACTTTGTCCTTTCCTACCTTTATTTCTTTTATTTCTCACTTATCTAATTGCTCATGCTAGCTTTTCCATAACTATATTAAGTGGTGATAGTGGACACCTTTGTCTTGTTTCTGATTTTACAGTGGAAGCTTTCAGTTTTTTCCATTTAGTATGATGTTTACTGTTTATCATAGATGGATTTTATCACACTGAGGTAAAATCCATATATTCTGATTGCCCATAGAGTGTTTATCATGCATAAATGTTGGACTTTGTCAAACCTTTTCTACAACTATTGAGACGATCATGATTTTTGTCTTTGACTCTGTAGATATTGTGTATTATGATTATTGGTTTGCACATACTGAACCATCCCAGCATTCCTGGAATGAATCCCAATTGATAATGATGTAAAATCTTCTCTAAGATTTACTGCATTGTTTTGTAAATCTTATAGAGGATGTTGGCATCTGTATTAATTAAAGAGATTGGCCTGTAGTTCTCTTTTTTAGTTGTGTGTTTCTCTAGTTTTGCGATCAGGATCATTCTTTTTTTTTATTTATTTAAAGAGAAGTAAAAGCATGTAAAGGGTAGAGATAATACAGAATTCCAAAAAAAAAGATAAACAATAAGAAATCACTAGTTAATAAATTACATATTGTCCTCTTAGAAATAGTTGTTCAAGTTACAAAATTAAAGCATACAAAGTACATAGTCAAATAGTGAGAATGTAAACAGCTATGCATGCATGAATCTCTGCATGTATTTTGATCCTTTCTGTATTAGAGGGAAAAACAACAGACAGCAAGACAAAACAAAACAAATTCCTATAAAAACATGAAACCAAAAAGTCATATAAAACCACAGTACAAGGTGTTCTACAATGATTACTGTGTTGTTTCTTATTATCTTCAATAGAATTGTCTATATCACCAGGCATAATTGAATATAGCAGTAAAATTGAGTATAGCAGTACATAACAATATTAGTAAAAATAAAACATTGTAGACAGTATAAAACTCCAAAAGCAAGTAATAATCAAACCATAGTGGATATTCTGTTGGATCTTGTCATCTTAAGTGCATTTGCCTCTACTCTCAGACTTGATACTATCAATCATAACAGCTTTGAATAAAATCTATCAATACAAAACAGTGATCCAACAAACCAGATTCCATTATGATCAGTCATAGTAAAACAGTTTAGGTTTTAGAGAGCTTTAGATTAAGTTAATAGGAAATTAAGGATGATTGCTATACTATATACTGTTATTTTCAGAGTTACTGTCTGTGCCCTCAAATCTAGTATAGGTAGAATGATTGGAACAGAATATAATACATCTAAGCAGAGTAGTGTGAGTAATGTGGGTTTTAAATCCTGGTGCACTATTAACAATATAGCGTATCAAAGCCATCTATGTTAGAGTTCCTTGTTATCCTTCTCTGCCTCATTTCTGCTATGCTATTTTTCTGCCTTTGTTTGTCTAGTTTTCTCCTTCATTCTACTACTGCCTGCCCCACTCATTGAGGCCTTTCTGCCACTGTTCCTAAAATCCTGGTATTTTTTTTCTCTCTCTCTAGAATGTCCTTCAGTATTCTCTGTAGGGTTGGATTGGTGGTCACAAACTCCCCCAGTTCCTCTTTGTTATGGAAGCATCTTGTTTCCCCATTAATTTCTAGTGACAGTTTTGCAGGGTACATCAATCTGGGCTGGAGGTTATTTTCTTTCAGGGCTTGAAATACTTCGCTCCAAGCTCTTCTTGATCTGATGGTTTGTATTGAGAAGTCAGCCATGATTCTGATGGGCTTACCTTTATAGGTAATCTGTTTCTTTTCTCTGATGGCTTTTAATATTCTGTTTTTATATTGAATTTCTGGTATCTTGATTATTATATGTCTTGGTGTAGCTCTGTTTTGGTTGTAGGTGGCTGGAGTTCTGTATGCCTCGCACAACTGAATGTCATTTTCTTTTCCCATGCTTGGGAAGTTTTCCTTAATTATTTCCATGAATAGCCTTTGTAATTCACCTGTATGTATTCCTGCATCTTTATTCACATTTTGTATTCTTAAATTATAGGTTCTCTTATCATCTTCTAGCCTTTTTTTATCAGTACCAAGGATCGAACTAATGACCATGCACTTGCAAGGCAGGTGCTTATGCCACTGAGCTAAATTCCCAGCCCCCATCTTCTAGCCTTTGTATTGTTACTGCCTGTTTCCTTATTATTTTTAAGAGATCTTTCCTTTCATGATCACACACTGCAAACTTGTCTTCAAGTTTTGATAGTTTCTCCTTTTCTTTTAAGGCATTTGCCAGCTTTCAATGGAGTTTTTAATTTCCTGGTAGTCTCTTTCAATCTGCTTCATGTATTCTGTATTTTCTTAATATTCTTTATTGAATGTTTCTCTCCTTTTTTTATATCCCTTCCTTCTTCTTTCTGTATCATCCTGAGAGATGCTTCCTAAGAGCATTTCTTTTATTACTCTGCACATACCCTGCCTTACCTGTTTTAATATTTCGGTTTTAAGCTCATCTAGAAAGTCCCGAAGATATCTCTTAATGTCCATTGAAGCCATGTCTGATGTTGTGTGTTTGCCGCCCTCAGGCTCCCTTGTTTTTCCTTCTCCTGGATCAGTGCTCTCAGGGTTCTGGGCTGGGGGCCTACTCCTGCCTCTCTCCAGTCATGACCCTGGCTTCCTCCACACAGGTGTACAGTGCAGGTCCCAGCTCCCTTTCCTGTTGGCCACATTTCCTCCGAAGCACACTGGCAAGGGACCTCCACCCTCTCCTGACTGCTCTTGTCACTGAGTTTTAAGCAGCAGCTGTGTATGGCTGCCCCTCTCTACCTGGTGCCAAACTTCAGGTGCCTTCACCCAGTTAGTGCATGCTAGGCACAGGGAATCAATTTGGGACAGCTCATTGGGTCCTGGCCAAGGGCATGGTCCAGTCCAAGGATATCCCACAAATCTGCTCTGGGAAGGGAGCAACCAACTGAAGTCTCTGTTGCTCCCAGTTCAGGCTCCTCCTGCCCGATTCCAACATGTCCCCCATTTTGTCATGCTCTTCCCGTGGGCGGGGTCTAATTTCCAGCACTGACCGTGGATTAATGAAGGTCCCTTCACTGGATCCGCTCTCCATTGGGCTTAACAATCCTTGACTTCAGTGCTGCTGTGCTTCTGGAATGAGTGGTGGTGGGAACAAGTTTGTGCGTCTCTGCCTGCCAGCGTGGATTCAAGTTGGTGCAAACTTGGCGGGTCACCGCAAAAATGCTGTGTCCCATAATTTTTAGCTGTTTCAGTTGTAGTCCTGAAGTATTTGATGAGCCTTTTTGTGTTTTAATTTCTTCCTGTGTCAAGAGGATCCATCTCCCTCTGTCTGGGTCTCTCCAGGGTGTTTTATTCTGGCAAATGAGTTGTTTCTCCCAGGAGGCTTTGTATTTTGTTGCTCATAGATTGGCTATATTGTCTCGACCTCTCAGGATCATTCTTGCCTCTAGGAATGAGTTATGGAATATTGCTACCCTATCAACTTCATAAAAGTATTTTAAGAGTATTGGCATGAAATGTTCTCTAGGTTTCCTGTCATATTCAGCAATGAACTCTTCATTACCTGGAATTTTCTGGTTGGTAAGTTTTTTTTTTTATAAGTGAATAACTATTTAATGCAGTATATTGCTTTATAGCATATTACAGTATATGGTAGGTAAGTTTTTAACTACATTTTTATTTTCATTAACTGATATGGATTTATTCAGAATTTTTATATCTTTTTGATTCAGCTTTTTAAATTCATACATATCTAGGAATTTGTCTATTCTTGTTTTCCATCATGTATGAGTAAGTATTTTCTAAGTAGATGTTGATGATCTCTTGAATTTCCACAGGATCTGTATTGATTTCATTCTTTATTGAATGAATTTATGCTCTTATTTGTTGTTTTTAATTACATGGGCTAAGGGTTTATCAGTTTTATTTATTCTTTTATAGATACAACTCTTCAATTCATTATTTCTTTGTATTGTTTTATTAGTCTCATTTGCATTAATTTCTGCTTTGAACTTCATAATTTTCTGCCTTGTATGAATTTTGAGCTTGACTTGCTCTTCTTTTTCTAGAAGCTTGAGGTTCAAAATTAGGTTGTATATTTGTGGTCATTCTTTTTTCCTGATGTGAGAATTCTCTGTCATGAACTTCCCTCTCAGGACAGCTTTCATTGTGTCTCACAATTTCCCATATTTTGTATATGCATTTTTATTTAAGTGGAGATATTGTATAATTTTTTAACTTCATCTGTTATCTATTGGTTATTTTGCACGTGTTAATGGAGTTTTTGTGGTTTCTTTTGCTATTTATTTCTAATTTAACTATACCATGATCAGAAAATATGCATGGGATAATTTTAATTTTGTTTTGCATTCACTTAACCCTGTTCTATGGGATAACATATAGGATGCTGGTATCTCTTTGGCTCAGTCTTCAGTCCTTTGGTGCTGGGTTTTGCTAAGATTATTACCCCAGAGGTTCCCAGTATTGTTACAGAAGGGAGAATAATTGATTAGAACATATATGACATCCTAGCTAAAGCAGTGTAATTTGCAATTACAATAGAATCAAGCGCAATTTAGAACCTCCAAACTCTGGAAACTATTAATTTTCACCCTTAAACTTTACACATTAAGTTTAGTAGCAAAATCTTCATTGATATAACTGAACCAATCATAAATTAGTGGCTTGTATGAAAAGTGTTTCTTCTTGATGGAGTGGTTTTACCCTGTAGTGGTGACATTTAAAAGGGATACTGAATAAAATGAAGCTAACTAAAGGGAGTAGAAGGTGGACAAATGATGAGCACAACAGCTTTGCGAACTTAGAGAAGATTACAGAAAAGGTAGATTTAAAAGAGTAAGCAAGGGATCATCTGAACTTGATCTCTGGGTTCATCTATGGGGTTAGTTTTCTGTTGCTGTAGTTTAGAAAATAGAAAAAATAAGAAAAAAGAAAAGAAAAAAATACAGAATGATTTTAAAAATATGAAAAAAGGAAAATACAATGGGTGACCCCTCCACCTGTTTCTATTCCATGAGTCTTTGACCTGAAGCACAGCATTGGTTTTCCTAATTTACCACCTAATGGTTTGTATTGTTAATGTTGCTTCAAATTTTTCCATGCCACTAGTCCTTCCTGTCCATTTTGTGCACCCTCGTTGGGGTCCTCCTGTGTGTCTGGCATTCCCTCAGTCACCTGGTTCCATCTATATAGAGGGGAAGAGTTAGGCACCTGAATTGTTGCCTGACCAGTTGCCCAGTACTGCAACATTGGGAGGAGGAGACAGTCACCTGGATTCTTTCCAGGCAAATGACCGGGTCCTAAGATATAGTGGAAAGGAGCAGGTCACCTGGATTCTTCCTGCTGGACCAGTTGCCATATCCAGTAAGCCTACCTGGAATTTTCTAGATTTTTACATGGTTGTTCCATGGTCTTCCTTGCATTTTTGTTCCTACCCATAGGCTCTAAATAATCCTTATTTTTGGTAGCTATCTTATTTAATATAATCTTCAAATGTTTCTCCATGGGACATCATTTATGAGCAACCTTATGCCTGAGTCTTTCGCGGTTAACTTAAGAAGTTAACTATAATTTCTGTAATACTCCAAGCTGTACTTGAGAAAGTATTCATGACTGTAGACAGTCTTAGCCAAACTTCTTTAGTGTCTGTGCTATTACCAAGAACATTAAAAATGCAAACTGGAAAATTTATTACCACCATTTTCCTCATTCCACTGAAGATGTTTTTGACCCAAAGTTCTATAAACCTTCTGTATTGAATGTCCTCTGGTCTCATAAACTACATTTATAGCCTGTTTTGAATAGTTAGTATTGATTTTTGCAGAAGAATTTTTTAAATTAAATGACCTGATGGCTCATATCATTCAGAAAATCCCTTTTATTCTCTAATTTTAATAGTACTTGTTGTGTCTAATGTACAAAAGATGACTAAATGAAAATGGATTTATATCGCTCATAGCAAAGAAGAATGTCTCTCCTTTCCTTGAGTAAGAGGAGGAACTGACCAGAACTCCCTCCAGTAAAGTTTTTTGCAGTTGTTTTAAAGACTAGAACTCATTTTTGTCTGCATCACTTAATTTTAGAAATAACATCCTTAAGGAAATTTAATGAGAGTTGCTCCAACATTGTCCAGTCAAGTAGCTCTCTGCTGTTAATGCATAACTATGTTCCTGTTAATAATTTTCTATCTTTTCCTTCACTCTGCCTTTTGGCTATTTGTTTAGAGGTACTGCTGCTATGTTGTATCTTTCTCTTCAATTACAATAATTTAAGTAAATCTTATGTATGTTTAATGTTTAAAACCTGATGACATGGAATAATATAATGATTAGTATAGTGAAACAAATTAACACATTCATAATCTCGCATTATTTTTTGGCAAGAACAGCTAAAACATCCCTAGTATGATATAATTTTATTAATTAGTATCCTAGTGTTGCAAATCAGTTTCCTAGAATTTTCATTTTACATGTAATCTGCTTTATATTTTCAGTGCTATAACTCTAGATTCTCTCCCTCTCCACTGGGTATCACTATTTTACTTTGTGTCTCAATACATTTACCCTTGTTTTGTAAGTTTACCATATAAATGAGACTAACCATAGTCTTTAGAGTACTGAAAAAATCAGCAAGATTAGATGAGAAAAAGTAATAAAGCACAGTTCAATTAGAAGAGAGGAAGTAAACTGTTTGTAGAAAATTAGAAAAACTAAACAAAATTGTTAGAATAAATAAATGAATCTAGCAAATTTGAAAAATGCAAAACCTTTCCAGAAAAATCCATATAATTTCTATATATAAATAAGAATCTATTTGAAAAAAATTTAAGAAAGCAATCTTAATTACAATTGTATCAAAATTGAGACAAGAATAAGTTAAACCAAGAAAATTATAGATTTTTGTATAGAAAATTCATGAACTACTTTAAAGACTCAAATAAGCAGAAAAATATTCCATGTTCATGCATGGGAGACATTGTTAATATATCCATACTACCTAAAATAATATAGAGACTTGGGCTAGGGATTTAGATCGATAGCTTAAGCACCTGCTTGGCAAGTACACGGTTGTGAGTTTGATCCCTGGTACCAAAAAATAAATAAAAAATAAAAAAATAAAAATAAAAATAAAGACTCAGCACAGTTACATTTACAATCTCAATCTGAATGGCATTCTTTAAATGAAGAAAAATAAAGTAATTCTATAATTCCTAAGTAAATAAAAACCCGATTAGTCAAAACAATTCTGAAAAAAAGAGGAACGAAGTTGTTATCATCAAGCTTCTTCATCTACAGTTAGATTCTGTAACTGTAGAGTCTGTGGCTGCTAGACATAAGCCCTCCTGCTTCTTTAGTACCTGTAACCACCACCAATGATGTTTAGGTTCCCTTAAACCAATGTTGGCAAACCTATAGCATGTATGCTGCATTGGGCATGTAGAATTTTCTCTGTCAGCATGAGATCAAAGTTCCTCCAGTGTTCCTCCATCAGGCAAACATTCAGGTTTAATTGCAGAGTTGAAGCTTGTGATAAAGAAGTGGTATTGGGTTGTGGTTTGTGCACTTAGTCTCTAAAAGGTTCACCATCACTGCCCCAGGCTCTTCTGTACCATTTGTACTCCACACGTTCTGCCACGATGAACTGCCATTTGGTGAAGCTCATACAGGCTGGCAAAAATCAAGATACCTTTAAGAAAATTGCCCCTCTGCCAAAAGAGGAAAAAGAACATAGTGATGGAGTAGAAATATCAGAAGATGCAGATTATAGCAGTGGAGAAGAGGTTGTCATCCCTCACAGAAAAATCAAGAAGGTTACCACAAATACAGAAAAAAAACAGTAGTAGTTTTCCCAACCAAAAATTTGTAGCTGCCACCACTGTCATCCAAAACAAAAACATGGCAGCAGCCATACCAACCAAAAAGAGTTACACCAAGGCAGTTGCAACATCTGGCAAGAATGAAGTCATGCTAGGCATGGCTGTGATAGCAGTCCCTGGCAAAATAGGGAGCTGCTGTCCTTGCAAAGGGGGCAAAAACCAGCACAAATATGCCAAGAAGGAAGACTGTGATGAAGAGAAAGAAGATGATGATTGTGAGGAGGACGTTGATGAGGTAAATGTTGAAGAAGAGGAATTTGGACTAAATGTGATAAAAGAAATAACTGCTACTTCTGGCTCAGAGGATGAGGATGGTAAGAAGGAGGAGGAAGAGGATGTGATGAAGTGGAGGAAGATGACTCTGAAGAAGAAACTATGGACACCACATTATCCAAAGAAAAAACAGTTCCTGCAAAAGACACTTCTGTAAAAGCTGAAAAGTATAGCTGAAAAGGAGGATAAATATGATGATGAAGATGACAAATATGATGAAGATAAAGATGAAGGGAGAAGGAAAAGGAGGAAGAGCCTGTCAAAGTAGCACATGGAAAATGGAAGAAGAAAATGTCCAGACAAGGCAATTCCTAAATTCAAGAAAAGAAAATGAAATTCACAGAAGCAACTACAGCTTTCAATCTCTTTGTTAGAAATCTGAATTGTAATAGATCTGCTCTTGAATTAAAACTACTGTCAATGAAGTTTTTTTAAAGAAAGATTTCACTACTGTGGATGTCAGAATTGTTACAAATGGGATCTTTGGATATGTGGACTTTGAATATGCTGAAGACCTGGAAAAGATCTTGGAATTCACTTCTTGTTATGGTTTGTGTCTGAATGGATACCCAGAGCCTCATGTAGCCTTGGGGGACAGGCTTTTTAGAGACAACTGAAAATAGAGTCTGCTATTCATTCATTGTCTACTTCTGGTATTGATTGTATGAGTGCTACACCTGCCCTAGGATGGTAGCCCACATATAATATAAGGAAAAGGTTTGCTCCTCCTTTGTTGCTTCGGCTGTCTTCCTCTGCTATGAAATGTTTCCTTTGCCATGCTTCCCTGCCTTGGAGCCACCTGATTTTAGACTAAAACCTCCACAAACTATGAGCTAAATAAACCTTTTCTTCCTTAATTTTGTACATCAAGTATTTTTTCTTAGCAGAGAGAAAAGTAACTAAGACATTTGTTTAAAAGTCTTTAGCAATGAAATTAAACTTTAACCCCTTCAAATGAAGTAAATTCTATAAATGTGTACTTTTTAGATGTGCCATTTTGATTAAGTTGACTTTTCAAATACTACCTAAAGAGTTTCTCATGTGGCACTATAGGAGAGAATGCTCAAAGTGAAACTAGAAATAAAATTAAAAAATTTTAAACAAGTGTGAGAAGTATCTTAGTAGATCTTCCCCAAAGCAAATTTATAAATTTTCATATATATTTTATAGTTTTATGGGGTTTTTTTTTGTTTTGCTTTGTTTTTGTACTTGGGGATTGAACTCACACCCATGTGCTTGCAAGGCAGGCTACTGAGCTAAATCTCCAGACCATAGTTTTATGTTTTACATTTAAGTCAACGATCCATTTTTTTCAAGTTTTACTTTCCTAAAGGAAAAAAAAACACAGAAAAATCAGGATTGAACAACACTTTTCACCAAAAAATCTGTGTTACAAAGTGATTCAGAATGAATTAAAAAAAGTGTTTGAAGGTGGCATAGAAATCATACTAGTCAGCAAGGTTGGAAAGAATAGAAGAATTGCTTAAAATGAATTGAAGGTAGAAGCTGATGAAGAGAAAATGTTTGAAGTAAAGAAGGGAACAGAGATCACTGGGCTATCTGTTTCCATCTACTACACTGGGAAGAAAGGTCAAGTTCAAAACTACAGAAGTGGAAAGAATAGCACTTGGAGTGGTAAATCAAAAACTCTGGTAGTTAGCAACCTCTCTTAAGTGCAGGGGCTGGGGATTTAGCTCAGCGGCATAAATGCCTGCCTTGCAAGCACATGGTCATGAGTTCGATCCCCTGTACCAATTAAAAAAAAAAGGAAGTCATCTTTCTTAAGTGCAACTGAAGAAACTCTTTTGCCAATATTTGAGAAGTCAACACAAATGCTGTATCTTAACAGTACATGTTTATACAATTTACTTCCTATGAAGATGCTAAAGAGGCTTCTAACTTTTATAATAAAGGGAAAATTGAGGGCAGAGTGATCACATGAGCTTTAAGGATGCAGGGGTCACCTAACTAAAGAATCTAGTCATTGAAAACCATGTTTGTCAAGATTCTGTCTGAGGAAACTTATCAGAGACATTTTAAAGGAATCATTTGACAGCTCTATTCAAGCAAGGCTAGTCAATGACCAAGAAACTGGGTCTTCCAAGGAGTTTGCTTTTGTAGACTTCCCCAGTGAAGAAGATGCCAGTGTTACCAAGACTGTCATGGAGGCCATGGGAGATGGTGAAATTGGCAGAAACAAAGTCACCCTGGACTGGGCCAAGCTTGATAAAGGAGACTAAGCTGGATTTGGCAGAAGAGGCAGCAAGGATTTGGAAATTGAGAAGGCTCCAAGGAAGCCAGGAAAGAGGAGAACACAAGTCATGAAGAAAAAAGATGAAGTGGAAATAATCCTTCCTTTCCCTGTCTTTACGTGTTACTGCGAAGAAAGGACTTTGGTCTTTTACTCCATTGCCTATTTGATAATAGAGCCTCCTGAGGAATTTCCAAGACAACATATGTCCTGTGATCTACTTGGAAAGTGTAGAGATAACATGTCAAGAGGGACACTACCCTGTTGGTTTTGACTAGAGATTCATAAAATTTGAAATGATGAGTGATAGCACTAAATTGTATGCGTAACTTTTTAATTTATATTGTTACATTCCATGTACAAAACTATTTTTCCTTTGAAACATTATACCACAAAGGTATATCAATTAAGAGTATGATAGTAGAGACATAAAGACAGAACTGGAATAATGGAACAGAATGCAGAGCACAGAAAAACCCAGACATGTATGGACAACTAATTATTGACAGGGACATTAAAAAATAGCAATTTTATCCTTGAATAAAGTCATCTTTTTTAACAAGTGTAAGAAACATCTTAATAGACTTTGCAAATTTTCATACATACTTTAGAGTTTTATGTTTCACATTTAAGTTGATGATCCATTTTGCTTCAATTTTTGCTTGTATTGTGAGGTGTGGTCCCAAGTTCATTTTCTGGTACATCAGTATCAAACTGTCTCACTGTCATTTGATGAAAAAGGTATAATTTCTGCATTAAGTTGTCTTAATATATTTATTAAAATTCACATCCATAGGTATGGGTGTATTTAGGAATTATCTACTCTATCATTGATTAATTTTTGTCAATTACTTTTCATGTAATTATTGATGTCTTTTAGTATACTTTAGTAGTTGGCCAACTATTTATAAATCTTTAATCACAGTCCAATCTCTAGTTATTTATAATAATTTGTACATATAGAGCACAAGAGATTTACATAGAGTACTTTCAAGTCTTTTCTCCCATTTTTGGTTCATTGTTCATCATATATTTTAAGTTTATATATGTTCATAAACCTATAATGCATTGCTACTGTATATGATTTAGTTAATCAGTTTTTTGAAAGAATGGTTGAAAATGTCAAAGAATTTTTTACATTTATTTCCATTTAACAATTTCTGAATTCTTTCAGTTATTTGTTTATATACTAGTATCTCTCTGAAAATATTCCTTTGTAGTTCATATAGTACAGGTCTACAAGTAATGAATTCTTTTATCTTTGTTTGGAAATGTCATTGTTGCCCCAATTTTGAAACATTTTGCTGAGTATGGCATTATAGGTTGAGGTTTTTTTTTTCATTCAATTGAAAAATTACATTATTTTGTATTTTATTTGAGTTGTAAGATAATGTTATTTGAGATTTATTATTTTAAAGTGAGAAAATAAATTATTTTAGCATATTTGGAATTGTGCAATCATCACCATGAGAATATTTTCATCACCCCAGATAAAAATCCCATATCATTAGTATCCATTTCACATTTTATGCTTCCCTATTCTTTGCTGCCACTAATTTACTTGTATGTATATATTTCCTCACTCTGGACATTTAATAAAGTGAAATCACATAAAACACATCATTTTCTGAGTTTTTAAATTTAGCATGATTTTAAGATTAATGCACGTCATATCATGTAACAGTATATTGTTCTTCACTGTGGTCATTACTCCCCACTATGGATACAACACAGCTACTAATTCATAAATACAATTGATTGCTTAGCGTGGTGGCACATGCTTGTAATCCCAGTAGTCAGGCGGCTGAAACAGGAGGATCACTGAGTTCAAGCCAGCCTGAACTGCATATTGCATGAAAGTTTTGTAAAAGGGTTTCTGATTAATTTTTATCAAACTAGGAGTTGCACATTATGAGTTTTTGATATTCCATTTTGTAATCCAAAGTTACAATATTTAAAATATCTCTTTCTTGTTATGTTTCATTTGTTTAGTGTTTAGAGTTTGGTCTTTCATTTTGAGTTTTGCTTGGACATAGTGTGATATAAAATTCGTATTTATTATTTTACCTGTGTATATGTTGTTTTCTTAGCATGATTTCTGTAAAGACTATCTCATTGTGGTTTTGCGAACCTTTTGTATGTTTGTTGGCCATTTGTATATCTTTAGAGAAACATATACTAAAATATTTTTCCCAATTTTTTCAACATTTTCTATGGGGAAAAAGTAAAACAAAATTTAACAAAAGTCTAGTAGAATAACAATAGTAATACATTACTTATTCTTATCTTTAAGTAGTTACTCAGAGTACAATCTATGGGCATGAAAAATTCTCACAAATGAAATATGATAAACTAGTATTATAAGCATCATATATTTTTTTCTTTTCCCTTCTTTTCTTTCCTCATTCCCACGTCCTAGTTCCTTTCTTCTTTTGAACAATTTCTTCCCATTTCACAATATCTATTGTACATTTTGGATCTTATTTTCTTTTTCAGTTTCTCACACCAATGAGATAATATGATGTTTACACATGTGACTCTGATTAATTTCACTTATGAGTATAGTCTTAAGTTGTATTAATTTACATATAAAAGTTTCAAGTTTATCCTTCTATATGACTATTTCTCTACTGTGATCAACCAATAACAAAAGCTGGAGCAGCTATGAAGAAAAGGGAACCCATTTCACTGTTGACTGGTATACAAATTTTTGCAGCCACTGTGGAAACCAATATGGAGATTCCTCGAAAAACTAAGATTAAAGGTTCCATTCGACCAAGCTATTCGTCTAGGTTATCTTCTTGGAAGAATTAAAAATGTCATACCATAGCAACATATGTGCACCTAGGTTTATAGCAGCACAATTAGTAATAGCTAAATCTTGGAAACAATCCAAATTCTTATTAATGAAGGAATGGTTAAAAAAGCTGTGGTCTTTGCATTACTGCTGAGTTTTAAGAGTTCCTTATAATTCTGATACTACATTTGTATTTCTATACCTGACATATTTTACTTAGCATAATGAACTCTATGTTCATCCATTTTGTGCAAATGACAAGATTTCCTTGTTTTCTAAGTGTGACTATTATTCTTATATTTGTATGTGTATATCTCTAATCACATTTGCTTTATCCATTCATCCATTGGTGAGAATTTAGGTTGATTATATCTTTTTACTATTATGATTAAGAATGCAAATAACATGGGAGTGTAGATGTCTCAAATGTATAAAAGCTATACGTGTGAATCATAAGGGAAATCTACACAGTTGGGAGGAATGTATGTGTATTTTCTACTATAAATGGTCACAAAGACTGTACATTCCTCCAGATAGTAATAATGTATAATATGTGTAACATTTCTTTCATGGGGTGTCGAATAGACATCTAGTAATTAAAGGTTTCATTAGGAATTCATCATCTAGACATCCTATACCCAGCATTCTAGACACCCATAAGAGAAGCAGGAGTTCAGTATAAACTTCATTGTTTATGCTAGGAACAGTGAGCAACCATAATCAGTTATTGCATGGTGGGAACACTTCCCAAATCCACATTCTCAAATTCAGCCAAAAGTAAGACTTATATTCAGGACTTTCTAAGAGGAGACATTTTAGCCTTCCTATATCAACTTTTTTCTACACAAATGTTTAGTAACACTTTTGTCCATTATGTTCATTCAATCAAATAATTATTGATTTCATTCAAGACCAGTATTTATACCATTAATTTCTTATCATTATATCTTATTTTTTAATTAAATTTATTTCACTGATCCCTAAAAGCATTAAAGATACAAACTAGTGAAGAAACAAGGTATTTTGATACATCTTTATATTATATAATAATAAATCAAGTTAAACACATTTATCTATTCAAACATTTATTGTTTTGGTAGAAAAACTTTTGAAATTCTCTCTTCTGGGTTTTCAGCACACAGTTCATTTTGTTTTATCTATAGTCACCTTACTGTATCATAGTGTAGCACAATTGCTTACTCATAATTGTAACTTAGTACCTGTTGTTCAACCATTCCCCACCACTCCTACCTCCTTATTACTCACAGTCTGTCATAACCAGAACTCTCAACTTCTATTCTATCAAGTTTTTAATTCTATATATGACTGAGATCATATGCAGACTGATATTTATGGAGAGTTCTTTGTAGTGGTTGCATATACTAGAAACCATGGGATATTTAACCTCGTAAATCTGATTTATTTATTATAATATTATGATCTCAAGGTCCATCTTCTTTTCTAAAAATGACTCAAGTTTATTCTTTATGGCAGAGAAGTGCTTTGTTGCATATAAATGTCACATTTTTATGCATTTATTTGTTATTGGATATTTATGCTGCTTCTAATATTTAATCTATTATATGTTGTGCTACTATACATATGGCTGTGTATATATCACTGTGATAAGACATCTCATAACATTTTTAAAACAATACTGAGAAAGGTAATAACTGAGTGGAATGGAATTTATGGTTTTAGTATGTTGAGGAGTCTCAAAACTAATTTTCATAATGGCTATAATAGATTAATTTCCCACCAACAATGTAGAAGTGTTTATTTCTCCACACATATTTTGCAATGTTTGCTATTATTTGAGTTCTTGATGATATCCATTCTTTCTGGAGTAAAGTAAAATCTCAATGTTGTCTTAACTTTAATCACTCTAGTGGACAGAGATATTGAATTTGTTTGGTGTATTTTTGGGCCATGGGCAGTTTTTCTGAGAAGAGTCTATGGATTTTGGTTGCCAAATTTGGGACTTGGGGCTTTTATTTTAAAGAGTCAGTAAATTCTTTATATATTCTAGGTATTATTTTTTTGTCTGAGGGCTAGCAGGCAGAAAATTTTTACATTCTGTATTTTGTCTCTTCACTCTTGATTATTTTATTTTACTGTGCTCTAAGTTTTTAATTTGACAGCCCATTTGTTGGTTCTTAGAGCTATTTCTTGTACAGTTGGGGTTCTGTCTAGAAAGTCCTTGCCTAAACATGTATTTTCAAGAGTTTTATCTATTTTATATTCCAGCAGATTTTTTCTGGCTTCACATTTAGAACTTGATTCATTTTTATTTTATTTAGTATATCATGAGAGATACAGGTTTATATTCAGTCTTCTGCATGTGGAAAGCTGGGTATTCCAGAACTATTTGTTGAAAAGGCTATCTTTTCCTCACCATATGCTTTTGACCTCTTTTTAAAAGATCAGATACCTGAATGTACCTGAAACTATTTCTTCATCCTTGAAACTGTTCCACTGATTTACATTACCATGTTTTGTTACAGTACCATATTGTTTTTGTCACAGTAACTTTGTCCTTTTTATAACTAGAATTCTAGGATTCTGATGCCTCCTTCAGTCCCCTCGCTACCCAGTATTTCTCTGGCCATTCCAAGTCTCTCCTCATTCCATGTTAATTTTAGTTCTATGTAGAATGATGTTGGTATTTTGGTTTGGATTGTGTTAAGTCTGTAGGTTAGATTTGTAAATATAGTCATTTTGACTATATTTGTTTTGCCTACCTATGTACAGAAGATATGTTTTCATTTTTTGAAGTCCTCTTTGACCTACTTTCATATTGTAGTTTTCATTGTACAGGTCTTTTATGTCTTTGTTAATTCTTAAGTATTTAATTTCATTGAAGCTATTATGAGTGGTGTTATTTTCCTAATTATTTTCACAGTAAGTCACACTTGATTTTTCATATTGAGTTTATGTCCTGCTATGTTACTGAATTTGATTATTAATATTAGGATTTTTGGTTGAAGTTTTTGGGTCTTCTATTTAGGGGATCATTTCATATGCAAAAAATGATAATTTCACATTTTATTTTCCTATACATATCTCTTTTATGTTTTCTCTTATCTGATTGCTCTGCTTAATGTTTTTAGCCCTATATTGATTAGGAGTAGTGATAGTGAATATCCTTGTCCATTATTAAAACACATAATTTGAAGTCACTATTACCTTGATACCTATTTGTAGGAAACCAAAAGAAACCTATAGATCAGTATCTTTCTTGGGCATTGATGCAAAGTTCTTAACAAAATGCTATCAAACTAAGCAATAACATTATTAAGATTATTGATCATGATTGTATTTTATCTAAAGGATGGTTCAACATATGTGATTGAGTAAATGAGATATATTTTATGAACAGAATAAAGAACTTTTGGTGTATGAGCATGTCAGTAATTGCAGCAAAAGCACATAGTATGCACTATTGATTCCTGATAAAACCTGACCAAGTTATGGGTGGCATGAACATACCCGAAGGCAATAAATGTCATAAATAATAAGCCAACCTGTAACAGTATAAACAATTGGGGAAAGCTGTCATCTTTTTTGCCTAGAACAGTACTTGTTGCCTTATATCACTTTTTTGTGATATAAGGAGAAAACTACAAATAAAAATACATTGCCAATGATTTTTACATATAGTTCAGTTTCACGGTATCTCCGATTCTTGAAAACTTATTATGTATTTTTCTCTCACTTAAGCTTGAAAAACTGTATTTGACATCTCTGGTTGTAAAGATCTTATGACTAATTTTTGTCCATCTAGATTTCTTCAGTTGTCTTTCTCTGTTTTGTTTAAGATATATCTAGATGGCGCAAAGATATATCTTTTAAGATATATCTTCTGGGTGGCGCAAAATACTAAAAAAAGACCCAATATTAGACGTTTCCAAAGTAACATCAATTTGAAACAATTATCAATATTCAATTATATAGTCACAAGAGCCAAGTAAACCAAATGAGTGACCACAGAACACACTTTTAGAATAATAATCAGAAAAGGAGCACTGAAAATGTTATGAAATAAAGAGCTGCACTACTCATATCACCACTACCCAAATTTCAAGCACAGCAAGGTGGACCCAACATCCCATTGTGGGGAGGAGAGGGAAGTGTAGGTTTTTTTTTTTTTAACTTGGAGCTCAATACTAATCATATTAATGTATGTACAGATAACTAAAGAGAAAAATCCCCATAGCTTCTGAAGCTAGACAAATTTTCAATAATACGGCCTCTTACTGCCCCAAAAGATATGAGGTCCATCACCATGTATAACAGGGTTGTGTTATGGCCTGCACCACTACCAGCCAAGGTATATACTTGGGGCATAACCTGAAATGTCCTTGTCTCAACATTAATAGGCTTCAGATGTGACCCGATTTGGGATCAGCTTTGGTAACCAAGAAACAGCTTCCACTACCATGCCCCTAACATCAAGAAGCACATAATGCAGACTTCTGCTACAGAAAAGGTGAAGCAAGTGAACAAGTGAACCAAACACCAAAAAGAGTGCAATGACCCCTGAAATCAATAACTACCTGAATATAGGCCATCTGGATTCCTGTGTAGAATTGATGGGACTGAATCATTTTCTAGACTGTATCAAGCCCAGCTGACTTCATTGACTTTGGGCCATGAATTAACCTTAGTAGCAGACAGGTCATAGGACTGTGAATTTTGAACCTATCCTTATCCCGTGATGTTCTTAGTTACTACTAACTTTGGGTGCAAACAAGAGTTACAACAGCAAAACAGGTGATTTACTTTGAAGTGCAGAAACTTTTCAATAATGTGAGATCCCATTTGTTGATTCTTTGAAGTGTTTCCCTTGGAGTTTGCGTTTTGTTCATGAATTCTCTGCCTACCCCTATGTCTGCAAGACTTCTACCTACTTTGTCTTCCACTAGATTTAGTGCTTCTGTTTTAATATTTAGATCTTTGATCCATTTAGACTAGTTTTTTTCATGGTAATAGGCTTGGGTCTAGTTTCAGTCTTCAGCATGTAGAGAGCCAATTTTTCCAACACCATTTATTAAAGAGACTATCCTTCCAGTGGACATATTTAGCCCCTTTGTCAAATATCAGGTGGCTAAGTGTCTTTGTAGTTGTGCTTGCATCTTCTAATCTGTTCCATTGATCCTCAGGTCTATTTCTTTCCCACTACCAAGCTTATTTTATCACTGTGGCTTTATAGTACTGTTTCAAGTCAGGAATTGAGATGCCTCCTGCCTTGCTTTTGTTGCCTAGAATTGCCTTTGCTATTCTAGGTTTCTTCTGTTTCCAAATGAATTTTAGTAGTGTTTTATCTAGATCTGTGAGGTATGTCAATGGTATTTGATTGGGATTATGTTAAATCTGTATATGTTTTACCTATTTGGTCTACCACCAGATTGTTTCTGTTTTAATGTCTAGATTCCTGATCCACTTTGATTTTAGTTTAACACATGGTGACAGACATGGGTGTAGGTTCAATCTTTTGCATCCTGACAACCAGTTTTCCCAGCACCATTTGTTAAAAAGACTATCTTTCTTTCAGCAAAAGAATTTTACAACTTCTTCAAAGATAGTATAGCTGAGTGAGTCTGAAGTTGCTTCTGCATATTCTAAACTGTTCTGCTGAGTTACAAGTCTGTTTTTTATTGTGCTTTTGTTGTTGTTGTTGTCATTGTTGTTGTTGCCAATACAACTCTGTTTCTATCACTGTAGCTCTGTAATTTAACTTGAAGTCTGGACTAATGATGGCCCCTGCATTGTCCTCCTTGTCCAAAATTGCTTTTACTATTTTAGATCTCTTCTAGTTCCATATAAATTTTAGGATTGTTTTGTGAAATTCCTAAGAAATGTAACTTGGATTGCAGTACACTTGTATAACAGTTTTGAAAGCATGGCCATTTTGACTATATTCTGCCTGTTCAGGAACAGGGAATATCTTTTTATTTTCTGACATTCTCTTCAATCTCCTTTTTTTTCAGAGTACTATAGTTTTCATGGTAGACTTCTTTCATTTCCTTTGTTACATTAATGCCTTAAAATTTAATTCTTCTTCATGCTATTGTGAACTGTATTACTTGCCTACTATCCCCTCTCAGTGAGTTACCTTGGAATTAGTGTACAACACTGCTATTGATTTATGAGTACTGATTTTATATTCTGCTATATTACTGAAATCAGTTATTCTAGGAGTCTTCTGGTGGATTTTTGAAAGTGTTCTATATATAAGATCATGGCATCTGCCAATAATGATAATTTATCTTCTTCCTTGTCTATTCACATTTTATTATTACTTTCACATATCTAATTGCTCTGGCTACTTTTTTGAGAAATTTATTGAAAAGAAGTGTTGATAGTTGACATATGTGTCTTTTTCCTGATTTTAGAAGGAAATTCTTCAGCTCATCTCCATTTATTTATTTCTTTATTTATTTCTTTTTGAGATAGGGTCTCACTATGTGGTCCAGCCTGGCTTTGGGCTCACTTTGCAGCCTCGGTTGGTCTCGAACTTGCAAAGATCCTCCTGCCTCAACTTCCCAAGTGCTGGGATTTCAGTAGTGCACCACCACACGTGGCTCATGTCCGTTTAGTATGATATTGGCCTTTAGTTTGTCATAGATGGCTCTTATCAGATTATGATAAACACCTTCTATTCCTATTCAGCCTTCTTACAAGTAAAGCATTTTGTCAAATGCTTTTCCAGCCTCTACAGAGATGACTGTGATTTCTGTCCTTGCTTCTGTTTATGTGGTACATTACATTTATTGATTTACATATGTTGAACCATTCTTGCATCCCTGGAACGACTCCTAGCTGGACAAGATGTACACTCTTTTTAATGATTTGTTTCACTGTTTTCCACTATTATATTGAAGATTTTTGCATCTATGTTCATTAATGTGATTGGATTATAGTTCTCTTACCTGGTAGAGTCATTTTTCTGGTTTTAGAATCAGGGTAATGCTTGTTTCCAGGAATGACTTTTGGAAGACTGTCTCTTTCAATTTCATTAAAGAATATGAAGAATATTGGCAGTAGATCTTCTGTAAAGTTTTTACAGAACTCAGCAGTGATTCCAACAAGACAAGAGCATTTCTTAGTTAGCCATGTTTTTATTATTTCCTCAATTTCACTGACTTATATTGGCTTATTCAGGATGTTTGTCTCTTGATTTAGCTTTGGTAGTTCATACATATGGAAGAATTTATTATTTCCTCTGAATTTTCCATTTTATTAGAGCACAGGTTCTCAAAGTAACAATCAATAATTTCTGGATTTTGGCAGAATCCATTGTGAGTTCCCCTATTTCATCTCTTTTTATGGTTGTTAACTGCAATTCTGTCTCCCAGATATGACACTCCATACATGCCTTCATTCAATCTATTGCCTATATTTTCAATGGAGGTTTAAATCTCCTGCATTTTTATTTGGATATATTTTATGGATTCCATGTCTTTCCTATGTTGAGCATTTATGATTTTCTTTATTTTCCTAACCACTTTTTCAAAATCCATGTATACTCTATTATCTTTCATTTTGATCATCGTTTCTTTTTGTACCTTAGAGATTGTTTTTCTATAGCCTTGTCTATTTGTTGTTTTACTTCTTTTGCTATTATTTCAGAAGATGCTTGACTTCTGATTTTATCTATCTCATTGTGCTCTAAGCTTGCCCTGGGTGGGCTAGGGGTCTATGATTACATTTTGCTTCTGTGTGTTGTCATTTTCTATTTTATCTCATTTTGTTTTCTGTGTTGATGCTTTCTGATTGTTTTGGTACATAGCTTTATCATTACTCTTGAGGCTTCCCTAGATGTCTGTTCTTCAGGGATGTCATCTAGATATAGGTGATTATTTATGCCTATTCCAAGAGCCTACCTTTCCAATTTGCTATTTAGCTCAGCACTCAGTCCTTTGGTAATGGACTATGATGATGATTATGACTCCATACAATCACAGTGTTATATAAGTTAGAAAAACTAATTATAACATGTATGAAATCCTGGCTAAATTAATACAGTTAGAAATAAGAATAGCATCAAATACAGCCTAGCTACTGACAAACTGTGGTAACTATTAACCTGATAACTTTAACCACAGGAATAAATTCTACAGTTATGTAACAAAATTCAACATATACCAGAAACTTATATGCAATGATTTTCTCCTCAGTGGAGTGATTTTACCCTTTGCCGAGGGGAGTGTTAAGAGGGGTAGGAGAAAATGTAGAGAGATGAATGACTTCAAATATAGTAGAAGCAAGGCTTGAGGGAAAACGATGATCACCCAAGTTTGGGGATACTTGAGGACACAGGAGATAAAGAATAAAAGAAAAAATGAAATATTGAAGTGAATCAGAAATACAAGAGACAATATTTACTCCTTTGAAAATATTATAAATTCAAGAAGGAGATGAAGGAAAGTGAGAAAGAAGTAGAAGCAAACAAAAAGAAAAGTACGAAACCTAAATGGAAAAAAATAAAAAAAAAACAAAGACAAAACAAACATAACCACAAAAAATAAAGCCCAAACAACAATAACAACAAAAACCACCAAGACAAAATAAAAGTATAATCAATCAAGTTGGGACCAGAAAGACCAGGCCAGGTCCTGGGAGAGACACACAGCCAGGACCTGTGCAACTAAGTCCTGCCACAGGTACACACAACGGAATGCAAGACTAGTGGCATGGAGTCTGAAGAAGCAGTGTGGGTTAGCAGTTGAAAAGTTAGGTGAAGCAGCCTTGTGCTTTGGCACACAGACATGAAGAACAGAATCAAGTAGGACTGCCATTCTATATTAAATGGCTCAGGAGAACTCTAATAACAGGAGACCATTTCCACCCCCCACAGCCAGAGGCCAAGCTCCACACCCAGAAAAAATCCCACAGCATACTTGGATGGAATTACACAGCCATTTCAGGGATCTGACTTGGATACTACCAAAGCACTGTGCACACTCTATTTCACTTCTAATTGCTTCATTTTGGATCTTTTCTTTGGTAAGATTCTCTAAAGTTTTATCTATTTTGATTAATCCTTCAACTCTTGAAAGCATTGATTTTTATTTGTTTTAAGTCTCAGTTTCATTCCTTTATTCTCCTGCCTTCTAATTTCCTTCCTCATAACAGGTTTGGGTTTAGGCTGTTTTTGTTTTACTAGGACCACGAGGGGCATTTTTAGTATTACTGTCTTTGCTGTTGCTGACAGTGGGATGGGGGGTTCCTTTTTGTTCTTACTCAGTTTTTCTGATGTAGGAATTCACTGTTACTGACTTCCCTCTTAAGATTGCTCTTTGATATCCCCTAGCTTCTGGTATGCCATAGTGGCATTATCAGTTCATTGCATAGACTAATTTCTTGTTTAATGTCGTCTGTGATTGACCAATTGCTCAATAAGGTATTATTTAATTTCCGTGTGTTTTCATATTTTCTTGTAGTGTCTTTTGCAATTGATTTATAGATTCATTGCACTATAATCTGGTAATATGCATTGGAGAAATTTACTCTTTTCCATCTAGTCAAGTGTGATTTTTGAGTTAGTCCTATGCACTTTTGAGACAAATGACTATTCTGCTGTTGGATGGAATAGTCTGTAGATATCTATTAAGTCCATTTGTTGGAAGATTAGGTTGAACCGTGATATTTCATTATTGATTATTTTTTTCTACTTGTTCTATTTGTGACACTGGGGTATTGGGTTCCCCCATTACAATTTATCTTATTGTTTATCTGACTTTTTGTGCTCATTAGTGTTTGTTTTACAAAGTTGAATATTTCACTATTTCATGCACATATATCTATAAATGTGAACATTTACTGCTAAACTGTTCCCTTAACCAAAGTGTAGTCACTTTTTGTATATCTTCTGATCAGGCTTGGCTTGAAATCTACTTTGTCTGAAATGAGGATAGCAACTCCCTGGGATCCCATGGATTCCTGCTTTATGAGATACAGTTTTTCATGTTTTTCATTTTTAATCTGGTTCTTTTTTATCTTGATCCATTTTTGCAATTTGTGTCTTTGAATGGAGAATAGAGACCATTCACATTGGGAGTTATTATTGAAAAATATTCATTTATTGCTTTTGTTGCATTATTTTCCTGTTGCTGATTTTCTCATTTTCCACCTTTGCTTACCTATTCATCCCACCAGTTGTATTCATTCTTCTTTTTTATTTTAAAGAGAAAAAACAATAAAAACAATGGTACAAAATTTCTAAATAAGATAATAGGAGAGTATAGCAATGGTTAATATATTGTGTATTGCTATCTTCAAAGTAATTGCTCAGGTTACAACATATAGACATGGAAAATCAAACAAGATAAGCACCAATCTTTCTTGTCGGGTGCTGGGGATTTAGCTCAGCAGCATAAGTGGCTGCCTGACAAGTGTGAAGTTGTGCGTTCAATCCCTGGTACAAACAAACAAATAAACAAACAAATAAAAAACTTTCTTTTTAATGAACTAAGAGAAATTAGTGGTGTAACTAATAACAAATTAGTAGTTAACTATCTTGTATACAGATTTGTTTTCTTTTCCATTCCTTCTATTCTCCTTTTCCCATCTCTGATCCTCAGCACCACAAAAAAGAAAAAGAAAAAAAGTATTAATTCTACCTGACCATTGACAATATTGGTTTCATTGTCTCCTTTAAGAACATCCTTAAGAATTTTTTGTAATGATAGCTTAATTTTCATTATTTTCTAGAGTTGTTCTTGTCATGGCAGTACTTTATTTTCTCATCTATTTTAAAGGAAATTTTGCAGGATACATGAATTTGTAAGCTGTTATCAATTAGGGTTTAAAATACTTCACTCCACACTTTCCTGGCATTCAAGGTTTTTGTAAAGAAGTCTGCTATAACACTAACACATTTACATTTATATGTGGTTCATTGCCTTTCTCTATCAGCTTTTAAGAGTTTGTCCATGACTGACTTTGGGTATTTTGAGTATAATGTAGTATAGAGATATTTTCTTTTGTTCTTAGCTATTTGGAGTTCTTATTTGCACATTTATTTTTTTCCTATATTTAAATAACTTTCTGCAATTACTCTCTGCACAAATTAGGCCATTTGAGTTGTCTTCTGATTTTTCAATCATTCCTATTATTCTTAAATTAGTCTTCTTTTCATTATCTATCAGTTTTTGGATACTGTTTTCATGTTCCCTTTCCATAAGGTGTCTTTCAGTACTTGATCTTTGAAGTCATAATTGTCTTGAGTTCTGAAATTCTGTCCTCACACTGGTCAGTTGTGCTGCCCCTATTTTCAATAGGAGATTGAATCTCCTGGATTTCTAGCTAAAAACTTTCATGGACTCTAATTCTTTGGTAAACTGGGCATTGGTATTTGTAGGGTTTTTTTTTATAAAGCTTATCTACATTTTACTGCTATCTTCTGAAAGCTCTTGCATAGTTTTGGTTATCACTTCCATTACTTATTTAGTTATATCTTCTCTAATCACACTGAGTACTTCTTCTAGCTTGCTCTGCTATACTTTCACGTAGCTCAGCTACATGAATCACACTATTCTGCTTCTTAGTGCCCCTTAGATTGGCTTCAGGGGAGTTGCAAATTTGGAAAGGCATTCTGTCATATTTTCTTCTCATGTTACTAACGTTTTTTAATTTGTTTCATACTGAGGTTTGTGGATGCTTATAGTCTAAAGATTTTGTTGCTAGTGCAGTAATCACTTTAGTTGTTTTTCATAAGTGTAATTTGGGTGTGGCTAACTATAATCCTTTGCCACAGCCACAATGCAATATCGAGGGGAGACTCAATATCCCCTCATCCAAACAGAAGAACTCAGCAGGCTTCTATCAATGAGGTGAGTTTGCCCCTAAAATAGGAATAGAGTTTGCCACCTTCAGTGGATAAACAGGAGGAATAGCAAAGCCCCCTCCAAAAGTAGGCCATAGGTGAGCCTGGCAAATGGGTCGGTGAGTCCTTCCTCCACAAAGACAATATCAGGTAGCTTGAGGAGGGTGCCAATAAGGCCTCCCCAACCTGGGGAAAATTAAGGGGACCTTTGGGACATGCAGAGACATAGTAGGGTCCTACTTGAGACAAACACTATAAACAGGGAGATACGGTGATTCTAAACAACCTGAAGACATAATAACAGCAGGAACTAGAGGATGACTTCCATCAGTACTCCTAGGCTTCTCAGCCTAGGAAGAACACAGGACTCACTCAACAGGTCCTGCAGGGGGAATTCAGGTGACTGGACCACCTCTTCATTGTGAGACCCAGCAACTGGACAAACATCAACCTTACAGTAGGCCTCCAAGATACACACTACCAACAGTTGACACTAGTGGGATTGAAGGACCAAATATTAAGCCGAAAGGGGAAAATGGAAAACAAACAAACAAAATACAATCTCAAACATCTAGTCCATCAGGAGAAAGTACAGGAAACACTGAAATAGAGGACTTCAAAAGTAACACACAGGAAATCTCTGAAAAGATAGCAAGTGGAATAAAAAAAAAAACAGCTCCATGAGGCTATAGAGGAAATCAAACTAGAAGGACTCTCCCATGTAAAGATAAAAATAACAAACTTAGCAAAGTAGTTTCTGAGCACAGCTAAAGAAGAAATAGATTAAAAAGTACAAAAGCATGGGAAACTGATTGAAACCTTGAATGAACAATACAGAAAACAAGCAGAATTTATGAAACAAATACAAAGAGTCATGCAAGAAACAAAAAAAAAATCTATTGAAAGCTGCGAAAACTGTTTAAAAGAAGCTGGAGATACAATTTCGGACCTTGAGGACAGGATCACAATTAGTGGTCATGAAAGGATAGAACTTTTAAAATTAACAAAACAGCACAAAATGAAAATCAAGCAGCTTCTAGATGATGCCAAGAGAAACAATATAAGACTAACAGGCATCAGTGAAGATGCAGGAATCAATGCAAACGACACAAATAAATATGCACAGAAGTAATAGCAGAAAATTTCCCAAACATGGGGAAAAAAATCTGATATGCAGATAAGTGAGACATATAGTACACTGAACACTCACAACCAACATAAATCTACACCCAGATATATAATAATTAAGATTCCACAATGCAGCATAAAAACAGAATACTAAAAGCTGTTAGAGATTTCTAGAAACATATGAACTGCCAAACCTCAACCAAGAAGATATAACAATTTTGAATAACTGAATATCAGTTATTGAAATCGAAAATGTAATTAAAAATTTACCAACCAAGAAAGTCCAGGTCCTGAAGATTTGTGGCTGAATTCTACAAGAAATTTGGATAAGAGTTGATGCCAATACTCCTTAAACTCCTCAATGAAATTTAAAAGGAAGCAATCCTCCCTAAATCATTCCTGGAGGCAAGTATTACTCTTATGCTAAAAACAGAGAAAGACCCAACCAAAATGGAGAACTATAGGCCAGTCTCACTAATGAACACTGATGCAAAGATTCTCAATAAATTACTGGCAAACAGAATGCAACAAATCATCAAGAAGGTTATACATCATGACCAAGCGGATTCATTCCAGGAATGCAGGGATGGTTTAATATATGCAAATCAATAAACGTAATACACCACATCAATAGAGCCAAAAACAAAAACCACATGGTCATCTCTATACATGCAAAAAATCTTTTGATAAAGTCCAACATAGGCTCATGATAAAAACCCTTCAGAAACTTAGAATACATGGTGTTGACCTCAATCTCATAAAGCC